>JAWZYV010004154.1:0-5000 GCA_038373885.1 Cheiracanthium punctorium
AGAAGGCAGATTCGAACGCAAAGACTGCCAGTTCTCGAGCCGCATGCTCTACCGACTGTACAAGCGTGAATCAACAGAAAATCGTTCATATTCGAAGTGTACTCTTTGAAATGGAGGACTAAGAAAATTTTATCGCAGACTGGTTAGCACTGCTTTTAATGAATTTTAGTTAATTTTTTTCCTTAAGCCAATTTAATAAAAAGTAAATGAAAAAAGAATGTGCGAGTGTTTTTTCTGCGCTTGGGGATGGTGGGAGACGAAACGAAGGTAACTACTGGGATGCTCGAGTTATTTTATTTTATTTCTCGGAGTTTGCAAGGCATCGATGCTCAATCTACTGACTGTGAATGGTGCCATTAATTTAAATTGTCAAAATGAATGAATTTCACATTTCCGAGGAGATGAGTGATTGATATGTATGAACGTTGTCGAGTTTCTGATGATTGTTTTCCCTGTATTAATAGGTTTTGGTTTAGTATACCCATGGCAAGGTAAATTTTAATCTTTTGTGTTTTAAAGAATTATTCTAATAATCAAGTAATAATCACGGGATCCACAGGGGGGGCATACATTGGGGATGGGAGCCCCCCCCTTACGCCAGCCTCTGCGAACATCCCCCACCTTCGACTTGATTTTTTTTCCCTCCGGAGGACGGTGGTTTGCACGAGTGGCATGTGAACGCTGCTTTTAGAATTGCCTGACATTAGTGCGCCGGTGTTTTTTCTGCGCTTGGGATGTGCGAGACGAAAGGAAGGTAACTATACTCGTATGTTCGCGTTATTTTATTTCTCGGAGTTTGCAAGGCAGCGAAGCTCACTCTGCTGACTGTCAATGGTTCGTGAATTTAAATTGTCGAGATGAATGAATTTCGCATTTCTGAGGGGATGAGTGATCGACACGTATGAACGTTGTCGAGTTTCTGATGATTGTTTTCCTTTGGTTTAGTATACCCATGGCAAGGGTAAATTTTAATCTTTTGTGTTTTAACGAATTATTCTAATAATCAAAGTAGCAGCAGCAGGGGATCCAGGGGGGGGCACATGCTGGGTATTGGAGCCCCCCCCTTATGCCATGCCTCTGCAAACATCCCCCACTTCCGACTTGTTTTTTTTCCCTCCGGAGGACGGTGGTTTTGACGAGTGGCATGTGAACGCTTGCTTTTAGAATTGCTGACATTAGTGCGCCGGTGTTTTTTCTGCGCTTGGGATGGTGCGAGACGAAAGGAAGGTAACTATACTCGTATGTTTGCGTTATTTTATTTCTCGGAGTTTGCAAGGCAGCGAAGCTCACTCTGCTGACTGTGAACGGTTCCGTGAATTTAAATTGTCGAGATGAATGAATTTCGCATTTCTGAGGGATGAGTGATCGACACGTATGAACGTTGTCGAGTTTCTGATGATTGTTTTCCCTTTGGTTTAGTATACCCATGGCAAGGGTAAATTTTAATCTTTTGTGTTTTAACGAATTATTCTAATAATCAAATTAGGCAGCAGCAGGGGATCCAGGGGGGGCACATGCCTGGGTATGGGAGCCCCCCCCTTACGCCATGCCACTGCGAACATCCCCCACTTCCGACTTGTTTTTTTTTTCCCTCCGGAGGACGGTGGTTTTGACGAGTGGCATGTGAACGCTTGCTTTTAGAATTGCCTGACATTAGTGCGCCGGTGTTTTTTCTGCGCTTGGGGATGGTGCGAGACGAAAGGAAGGTAACTATACTCGTATGTTCGCGTTATTTTATTTCTCGGAGTTTGCAAGGCAGCGAAGCTCACTCTGCTGACTGTCAATGGTTCGGTGAATTTAAATTGTCGAGATGAATGAATTTCGCATTTCTGAGGGGATGAGTGATCGACACGTATGAACGTTGTCGAGTTTCTGATGATTGTTTTCCCTTTGGTTTAGTATACCCATGGCAAGGGTAAATTTTAATCTTTTGTGTTTAAACGAATTATTCTAGTAATCAAAGTGTGGGGGGAGCAAGCAAATATCTTTGGAAGGTATCTTGAGCTTTCGAAGGTTTTCTTTGAATAATATTTCCTTCTTTTCAATAACATTCATACTACATTTCATTATCTGCCCCGTATGCGAGAATAATTTGTATTTGTTCGTGCCATGAGTTTTGGAAGGTTTTCTTCCAGAGACATTTGCCATTTTAAAACTGTGTTTATATTGTATATTAAATTTTAATGTATGCCATCTAAGAATGCATTGTGTGATAATTCAGAAATCATTACGTGATAATGTTTTGTTTCGGTGAGTGAGTTGCGTTTTGGAAGGTTTTCTTCGAATAACATTTAATATGGCAAGCTGTTCAAATTGTATACTAAAGTTTAATGTTTGTGCGCTTCGAAACCGACAGTTCGATTGCCGCTGCAGGCCGTTCAAGAGGGTGGGAGAATTGGGGGTGGGCGAGGAAATATCTTTGGAAGGTTTTCTTCCAGAGACATTTGCCATTTTAAAACTGTGTTTAAATTGTATATTAGCCATCCTCTTGAGCTTTCGAAGGTTTTCTTTGAATAATATTTCCTTCTTTCAATAACATTCATACTACATTTCATTATCTGCCCCGTATGCGAGAATAATTTGTATTTGTTCGTGCCATGAGTTTTGGAAGGTTTTCTTCCAGAGACATTTGCCATTTTAAAACTGTGTTTATATTGTATATTAAATTTTAATGTATGCCATCTAAGAATGCATTGTGTGATAATTCAGAAATCATTACGTGATAATGTTTTGTTTCGGTGAGTGAGTTGCGTTTTGGAAGGTTTTCTTCGAATAACATTTAATATGGCAAGCTGTTCAAATTGTATACTAAAGTTTAATGTTTGTGCGCTTCGAAACCGACAGTTCGATTGCCGCTGCAGGCCGTTCAAGAGGGTGGGAGAATTGGGGGTGGGCGAGGAAATATCTTTGGAAGGTTTTCTTCCAGAGACATTTGCCATTTTAAAACTGTGTTTAAATTGTATATTAGCCATCCTCTTGAGCTTTCGAAGGTTTTCTTTGAATAATATTTCCTTCTTTTCAATAACATTCATACTACATTTCATTATCTGCCCCGTATGCGAGAATAATTTGTATTTGTTCGTGCCATGAGTTTTGGAAGGTTTTCTTCCAGAGACATTTGCCATTTTAAAACTGTGTTTATATTGTATATTAAATTTTAATGTATGCCATCTAAGAATGCATTGTGTGATAATTCAGAAATCATTACGTGATAATGTTTTGTTTCGGTGAGTGAGTTGCGTTTTGGAAGGTTTTCTTCGAATAACATTTAATATGGCAAGCTGTTCAAATTGTATACTAAAGTTTAATGTTTGTGCGCTTCGAAACCGACAGTTCGATTGCCGCTGCAGGCCGTTCAAGAGGGTGGGAGAATTGGGGGTGGGCGAGGAAATATCTTTGGAAGGTTTTCTTCCAGAGACATTTGCCATTTTAAAACTGTGTTTAAATTGTATATTAGCCATCCTCTTGAGCTTTCGAAGGTTTTCTTTGAATAATATTTCCTTCTTTTCAATAACATTCATACTACATTTCATTATCTGCCCCGTATGCGAGAATAATTTGTATTTGTTCGTGCCATGAGTTTTGGAAGGTTTTCTTCCAGAGACATTTGCCATTTTAAAACTGTGTTTATATTGTATATTAAATTTTAATGTATGCCATCTAAGAATGCATTGTGTGATAATTCAGAAATCATTACGTGATAATGTTTTGTTTCGGTGAGTGAGTTGCGTTTTGGAAGGTTTTCTTCGAATAACATTTAATATGGCAAGCTGTTCAAATTGTATACTAAAGTTTAATGTTTGTGCGCTTCGAAACCGACAGTTCGATTGCCGCTGCAGGCCGTTCAAGAGGGTGGGAGAATTGGGGGTGGGCGAGGAAATATCTTTGGAAGGTTTTCTTCCAGAGACATTTGCCATTTTAAAACTGTGTTTAAATTGTATATTAGCCATCCTCTTGAGCTTTCGAAGGTTTTCTTTGAATAATATTTCCTTCTTTTCAATAACATTCATACTACATTTCATTATCTGCCCCGTATGCGAGAATAATTTGTATTTGTTCGTGCCATGAGTTTTGGAAGGTTTTCTTCCAGAGACATTTGCCATTTTTAAAACTGTGTTTAATATTGTATATTAAATTTTAATGTATGCCATCTAAGAATGCATTGTGTGATAATTCAGAAATCATTACGTGATAATGTTTTGTTTCGGTGAGTGAGTTGCGTTTTGGAAGGTTTTCTTCGAATAACATTTAATATGGCAAGCTGTTCAAATTGTATACTAAGTTTAATGTTTGTGCGCTTCGAAACCGACAGTTCGATTGCCGCTGCAGGCCGTTCAAGAGGGTGGGAGAATTGGGGGTGGGCGAGGAAATATCTTTGGAAGGTTTTCTTCCAGAGACATTTGCCATTTTAAAACTGTGTTTAAATTGTATATTAGCCATCCTCTTGAGCTTTCGAAGGTTTTCTTTGAATAATATTTCCTTCTTTTCAATAACATTCATACTACATTTCATTATCTGCCCCGTATGCGAGAATAATTTGTATTTGTTCGTGCCATGAGTTTTGGAAGGTTTTCTTCCAGAGACATTTGCCATTTTAAAACTGTGTTTATATTGTATATTAAATTTTAATGTATGCCATCTAAGAATGCATTGTGTGATAATTCAGAAATCATTACGTGATAATGTTTTGTTTCGGTGAGTGAGTTGCGTTTTGGAAGGTTTTCTTCGAATAACATTTAATATGGCAAGCTGTTCAAATTGTATACTAAAGTTTAATGTTTGTGCGCTTCGAAACCGACAGTTCGATTGCCGCTGCAGGCCGTTCAAGAGGGTGGGAGAATTGGGGTGGGCGAGGAAATATCTTTGGAAGGTTTTCTTCCAGAGACATTTGCCAGTTTTAAAACTGTGTTTAAATTGTATATTAGCCATCCTCTTGAGCTTTCGAAGGTTTTCTTTGAATAATATTTCCTTCTTTTCAATAACATTCATACTACATTTCA
>JAWZYV010004155.1:0-30326 GCA_038373885.1 Cheiracanthium punctorium
TTACTTTTTAAGCACGTCATTTGCCGTAAAAAAATTGTCAGGATTATTTTTAACAGCACTGACATCTGCTGACAAATCGAAGAAAGCGAGAACAGCTGGATAGACTGCCCAATGCTGAAAAAAGGGCAGCCGTTGCCATCGCTCGACTTAACGACCAGCAAGTTGGCGGACGATCGAAACGTTCATCGCGTGCCACAGATCTAGAGACCCTTTTTGGACGACTGCGGCGACATCTGGCTGTGCGCGGGCACAGCCAGCTGTCGTCAAAAAGGGTCTCTACATCTGTGGCACGCGATGAACGTTTCGATCGTCCGCCAACTTGCTGGTAGTTAAGTCGAGCGATGGCAACGGTTGCCCTTTTTTCAGCATTGGGAAAGGGTTGCGCCTTAAAGGGTTATCAACTGTGGCTACTTATTTCGTGTTTTCTGACTTCGCACTACTCCACAGCACGGACGGCTTATGATTTCTACACTATTCAATCTAATTACATCATAAGTAGGGAAACCATAAAGGAAAAGGGGATTATTATTTTTTTTAATGTTATTCTGCAGATTCTTTTTACTAAAATGCCTGCTGTAATTTTCCTTTAACCCTTTATAACGCAGCCATTTCCCAATGCCGAAAAAGTGCATCTATTTAACTATCAGAAACATCGCGGTCGATCGCATCGCCCAACGCGTGCCACAGAGCTCAAGACATTTTTGAAACGGATGGCATGTGTGGAGCCGTACAGCCGCCTGTGTTAAAAATCTCAATCTATCTATTTTAAGGACTATGTCATCTTATCTCTCACCCCCTTTACTGAAAATTGTCCCAAAAATGCGACATATATATATATATTGAGTATTTAACATATATTTAAATACTATTAGTTCACAGCAGCTTTAATCCATTGTTACAATATTTCGTAAGCTGCAGAATATGCATCCCATGTATTTTTCTATCAGTAGGTTACAATCAATAAAATTTCAAAAGCTTAAAAAAATGGCTGAGTATTGAATTTTTTATTTTTTTATTGTGCAGTGTCTTATCTTCCTGAATTCTGTATCCCTCAATAAACATTTATCTACTTAACTGTAACTGAGCTCGCATTCTTTTTACTTCCTCTATACTTTTTTCCTTCTTGATGTTACCTTGTTATGTGATGTGCCTGTTTCTTCCGTTCTAATTTAATAAAGTTAATAACTCTAACATTAATAAAGTAAATGTTATGTTAAAATCCCACGCTTACTACGTTTGTGCCATAACTCTGCTAACATTTTTAAAGGTTAAGGACACCAGATGGATTAATTTATTTACTGATTTTTAACGTTCATTTGAAGTCTGCATCATTCATCCTCAAATAGGCGACTGGAACTTGGCGAATTGAAACGCTGCATAAAGATAATTACGAAGCATGGAAACATAAAACATGGACTCATAAAATTAAGGATGCATTAAGAATAACTTGTAAAAGTTGTAAACGCAGCGGGCACTGGGCTAGCGAATGTGAAAGTGGAAAAAAGAATAATTTTAAACATAAGCCTAACAGCCTGGGATTCTTATCCACTCTGGATGACTCGCCAATAGGGTTACCAGGCGAAGTGCAGCAACCCTACTCGCCTAAATCTCTCTCAACAATATCAAATAACGAAAAGCAAATTTTTCGTGTGTTTAGACAAAAATTATATAAGTTACTTCAGTTATCATCGACCCACGTTTGTAATTGCAAAGAAAGATTAGGAAACCCTCCTACTTCCAGTAGATGAAATAAATGTAAAGGAAGAATAAAAGAAAAAGAAAAGGGAGTGAGAGATAAAATTACATAGTCAATCAATATCGTTTTAATATGGCAATAATTAAACAAACAAATTAAGGGGGTTCAGGTATGTCGTCCCCTGACGGGGCTCGAACAGCCGAGTTATATTTATTTTTATCTATACCGATGTATATTTTCATTACATTCTCCAGTTTTCAGCTGATGCAGGTACCAAAAAAAAAAAAAAAAAAAAAAAAAAAGATTCTGACATTCATTTTATACGGGAAATAATATTCTCAGTAGAAAAAGGTTCTCGTGTAACTATGTCCTCCTCAAGTATTTTATTGAAATCCAATTGATTCTGCTCGAATCAAAACGTCAGAGTTGTGTCCTCACTTCGAGGAGACCGCGCGTTAAAGGGTTAAAATGAGCCATTGACAGTTTGATTGTATTATTCAAAAGCTTAGGGAAAAAGTATCAAGATCTCCTAAAAACTAACTTTGACTTTTTACAGATTAAAGTGAGTTTCTGTCGCAATACTTTTTAGTGGTAGGATTGTATCTATGCTCACGCGTGTCCAGAATTAACGTAACAAACACAAAAAAAGGGGAGCTTTTTTTGGAAAAAATTGGATTTCATACATGAGAATTCGGTATTCCAATACCTCATGCTCTAAAGTAAGATATGGTAAAAAATATTTGCACAGGAATTGGTAGGCTGATATACAGATTAGAGCAACATTGATACAAATAAGATATGCCAACTCTTTATTGCTCCATCTACTAAGAGATGTGGCCACCTCGAACAGCTGTGCAAGCGTCCCATCGAGCTCGCATACTCTTCATGAGGCTATTGATCGAGGCTGTTGCGGCGACAGTTATTCAAATTCTTTCGAAAGCGCCGATTTTCAAGCCTGGAGAATTCTTGGAGGTGTTTATCGGCATGCAATGACTCTTTCGCAATTGACGTATGGGCATAACCATAGAAATATGAATAGAAGAAGACGGGATTAGTTTATCTCATAGTGAAGCCGAAACTGTAACCGATGCTTAGACCTATTGCTTAGACCACATTGCAATAGGACTGCGTTATTTTATGGTGACCGTTCCAATTTTAAAGAAGTGATGTCGCCAAATTGGGCGCCAAGAAATAATGACGCATTTGGCATAATCGTAAAACTTTAAACTGTAGAATGCTGAGATTTTGTATTGAGAACTATTGCAACAAATAATTGTGCATCGTTGCTTCTTAAGCCGTAAAATCATGCATCTTTCACTGTTATTTAAAAAGAAACCAACAAAAGGATCCGCCATATTTTTACCAACACAGTTACTTCATTTCGTCCAATGCACAAGACAGTTAATGCCATCTCCTTGTACATCTCTATGCGCTGTCGATCGCCAACGTCGCAAATTGCGAAAATAAAATTAGTTTGGCGAAAGAAAATACGTTTTGGCGAAAATATTGACAATTGCTTTTCTTAATGATGTACGGAAAAATCTAATTTGGTGAATGATTTGGCGAAATGTTAAAAAGAGCCAGCGCAACCCCTGTCTATGGGTATAAACGACAATCGTTTCGGGAATAATTCCGTAAGCGGGAGCAGGTTTAGTTGGCCACTTTTTTTGTTGCCAACGTCTAACCCATTAAGGTTGCCGTTAAAACAGTTCTCTATGTATTCGAAGCACAATCCTTGCCGATTGGTGTATTTAGCAACGCGAAGAAAGCTTTGGCGACATCTGACTTGGCGACCTGCCCTCGCTTACGGAATTATTCCCATCATTTCCCCATGAGGATTTCTTTAAAAGAGTTCTTCATATGTTCGTATGAATAATCCTTTGCAGATCAGAGTATTTAGCACCGCGAAATGTTTGATCTCGTTTCGCTGATAAATATTGGATCTATACCAGATGAAATGTTTGGCTGCGTTAACTGCGCCATTATGGCATTTTGAGCCAAGAAAACATAGGGGGCACTGTTTTACTTTCTGCCTTAATGGGAAAAGGCGTGACTCGCCAAATTATGAAAACCCGCCAAGGATTGCAAACCTCCCAAAAATTGTATCAAGAAATATAAATCCGCAATCGTTCTTATTCAGCTCCGACATTAAACAACTGTATAAAATGTTCAAAGTTAGCTACAACTAACTTTGGACATTTAGCTGTAGCTAAGCTGTAAGCAAAATTGGGCTATCTTCAGTGAAGTGTGTCAAACTTTAAAAGTGATTCTAAGAAGCACAGAAAATGAAAGACAACGGAATCATTTTAATTTTCAGGAAATCCAATCATATTACGTCACAATTGGAATGACATTATCGATGAATTTGTTTACAATTATGTGGTTATCTGCAGCTTTTTATTTTCAAAACGCACATAGACGTCATTTTGATGTCACATTTGAAACAAAAAAACATTAGAAACTGGAAAAAGTTTACCCGAAAATCGATCAAAATCCAACCCTAGTGAAATATTATCACAAATACACAGCTTGGAACATATATTTCTAAATAAATATTTCTTTTCGGTGGCAACAATAATTTTGAATTTCGGAACAGCTTGGATATTGCTTAAAAAAGCAAAAATTACGTCACAATAGAAATTAAACTGCAATTGTACTGATTCCGCATTAAATACGATAGAATAAAACTGTAGACTGTGGTTCCTCTACTTGGATAAATGGAAACATTATGGATTAGGAGTTTATCAACAGAATATAGTTTCCGAATTGCAACTGAAATAGCCGTCATTTTGATGTCACAAGTCCTAACTTATACTGAATAAGATTGACAGCTTATGACATGAGAGTAACATCACGATTGAAATAATTCCACTATCTCTCCGCTGTTCTACTTTAGTGTATGTTCTGCTGAAGCAAGTACAAATAATTCCACAAACACACAGATTTCGATAAACTAAGAATAGTAATTAAAATTATGAATTAACTGTATTACAAATTTCATCAAAACATTTTAAGCGTATTAGCATCAATATCACATATTTCTGGATAACTTCGAAATCTTGGAGAAGTGGTATTCCGAGAATATCGGAATCTATCACCCAGAAAGTGTAAGTCATTTGATGTCACGAGTTTAGAGAGAGTTTCGGATTAGAAGCTCCATGAAAATATGAACTGGTGACCTCAAAATGATGTCGATTTCATTTGCGATTCGGGAATTATATGCTGGGAATAACTCTCTAAAAGTAAACATTCTTTCCAATGGCAACAGCTGTTAGAAGTTTCATTTTAAAGAATTTTTTGGCACAACTTCGACATATTCCGCCAATGGCGACTTTCAATTCTCTGATTCTTTGGCTATTTACGCATGCGCATAATCAATAGTCATTTCCTATTATGGTTGCCATTATTACCTTTCTCCATATATTCTTATATATAATCTTCGGTAGACCGGCGTATTTATCACCGGGTAATATTTCATTTCGCCATTTTGGCGAATATTCAAGTTGTGCCAATTTCTTTTTCCATTGTTGGGATCTATTCAAGTTCATTCAAACATAATCTCTGGTCGACTCAACATCACTTTTGTTACTGTGAAAACCAGTGCCCTATAAACGATCTTTTACGCTTATTATCACTTTATAACTTAATTATTTCTAATTATTTAACTGATTTAAAATGGATTTTGATTTTGTATTTCAATTTTATATGTTTTTTATTTTATTTTATTTTGACAGTTTGTTTCCAGATCTCTGGAGATTTTACCTGGAAATGTCTGGCCTGTCGCCCTCTGAAGTGTTCAACGAAGTTTGCGCTCCTGCTTGTGGTAAGCTTGAAAATGAAAGTTTTTATGCAATTTATTATATTTTTTATCTGTTTTAACAGTAAAAATGAACAGTATTTTCAAAGAATCTGCTTAATCTACTTATACGTCCAAATTTGCATTTTGCTGAAATAAATACGTCAAAAGTTGCATTTTGCAATAAAAATATTGCTTTTGATTTTCAGTGCAGTTATATTTAAAAAAAAATAACCTTCATATTTGTAATTTATGTTATTCGTGTTACGAAGCGATATAAATCGCATTAAGTGTTTAAGTTTGGCGACATCATTTTTCTCGCCAAGGAGGCTGGATAATAGCATATAGGATTGCATAGTACAAGGGTTGCTGAAATTCCTTGTTTTATTCCTATATAATTTATGGCCATGCAGGATAGTGTAAGAAATTTACTTTGATTGTGAATTCTGGTTTAACCCATTTATCTACCGGGATCAATTCCGTAAGCGGGGCAGTATAGTATTTTGGCTTTGTTCAATTTGTTTTATATTGCATTTGAAATATGTGTGGAAATGTTTTAATAAGGTGTTTAGATAAGTGTATTGTGGTTTTGAGTTTATTGTTTTTTTGTATATAGACGTTAAAGACAAAAAAAAAAAGTCGCCAACTAAACCTGCCCCGCTTACGTAATTATTCCCTAAGCGGTGTTAAATTTCAACAGAAAGAAGTGTTGTTTTTGAAATTTTGTAATTTTTAAAATTATATTTTCTGATTGTTTCTGATAAATACACTTATAAATTTTAAAAAAATAATAAAATAAATGGTTACTATCAAAGTAATTATGGTACTTGCGTATTATCTCGGCGCTCATTCTCGCCAAACTATTTTTTCAACAAATGTGCTGGCAAACTGTTCCCAATGGTATTCCGAACCATCAATAATTTCATTTGTTCGACATTTATCTTGGCAAAAAATTGCCGGTATAGTACGCAAGTACCGTAATTATATATGTATTATTCCTAAATGATTTTAGGGTACTTACGTATTATCCCGGCGGTCATTTCCGCCAACCAATTTTTTCGTCAAATGTGTTGGCAAACTGCTGCCGATTGTATTCGAAACCATAATAGTTTTAATTTATCTTGGCGAAAATCTTGACGATCGTCTTGGAGGACCGCCGGGATAATACGTAAGCCAGGCGCGTAGCCAGGAAAATTTTTCGGGGGGGGATATGCGCCTAGAAAATTTTTCGGGGGGGGATATGAACTTTTATGTGTATAAATAGACGGAATTTCATCACTAATCGAAAAATTTCGGGGGGGGGGAATATATCCCGATATCCCCCCCTGGCTACGCCCCTGACGTAAGTACCGATTTTAGTGTCTATAGCAGTGACGCGCAAACTATTTTAATCTGCGACCCCCTAATTTGTGTAAAATTTTGTCGCGACCCCCTATTTTGAGTAACATTTTGTTGCGACCCCTGGATAGACAGTAGACATTTGTGTGACAACGTGTTTTAAAATAGCGCACCAAACTTATAAACCACCATAAAAATGTTATAAAACTTGTAACATCATAAAAATCAGTTAATGAATCAACACATAATTTTATGAAACAATGCTTTATTTATGCATATGGATATAAATATTTTTTAAAGAAAAGTACTTTAAAAAGACTTTACATCATAAAAACTCAATGTGAAATATGTGCTTGCAAAGAGCTAATGATTGCTTCTATGTTCGGATCTGTATTGGAAATCGCAAGTCGTAAGTCATCTTCTGGATCCAATAGAGATCGATGTTTTGTTTTAATGGAAAATAATTTTGAAGATCACTATGCATGATCACTATGCATGATCACTATGCATAATCAATTTGCAGATCACTATGCATGATAACGTGGTTTTGAAGCCCCGTGATAGCGATCGCGAATATCGCGCTCGTAAAATAATAATTGTCAGATTCTTCTCTTGTATTATTTCAGTTCTTTGAAATGAATAATTGTAGATTTTTCATACATTTGGATCTCTTTGAATTTGGCGACCCCCAAAAATTTTCTCGCGACCCCCGGTTTGCGCACCACTGGTCTATAGCACATGTAACATGAGTTATCAAAACATGGTTATGTCATCCTTGCAAATATAGTAAACTATCATTTGCTTTAATATTTAATGTTCTCTCCAGTTTTCAGAAGTTTTAATTATAAGAAGTGTTTTAAAAAAGATAGCACCCAGCTTTTTTGTGTTATTTGAATAAAATTATAGTAGCATGAGTTGCCTTATGGGAACTCCTGCTACACTTAGAAAATGAATTCATTTGCTATTTGCAAACATATCATATATTTAAGGGTACTTACGTACTTTACCGTCGGTTATTCTCGCCAACAATTTTTGTTGCCAAAGGATTGCAATGAACTATGTTGCAACAATGAATTCGACACTTTCCATACGCATGCAAAATCGCTCTTGGCGGACAGACGGTAAAATACGTAAGTACTAGAGATGAGTTCGGGCTCATTTTTTGAAGTCCGAGCCCGCCCGAGCCCGAAGACTTTTAATCCGAGCCCGCCCGAGCCCGAGCAATATTATTAAAGTTGGGACCCGAGCCCGCCCGATCCCGAAATTTCAGCTAAAGACAAATAAAATTAACTACTTTATTAATAGGGTACAATAAATTTTGGAGCTTCACACACCTTCTAGTCCCTCGTGCCGCTATTTTTTGAAATAAGTACGTCTATTTATCCCATGAATCACTTTTTAAAATCTGTTTCAAGGAGTATGTTCAACAAAGGAGAAATTTTTCACGAGCCCGAGCCCTCCCGAGCCCGAACGCAATCGTGAATTACAGAGCCCGAGCCCGAGTCGGGCCCGGGCTCGGGCTCGGGCTTTCGGGCTCGGGCTGAGCCCGTCTCAGCTCTAGTAAGTACCTATTTAAGTTACGTTACTGTAACTGATCAAGTTAACATAGATATTGTCCAATTTTTAGTGTGGTTACCCTAATTGGATTTTCACTTACAAGTTGTTGATGCCTATCAAAATGTTGAGCTTTCACGGAAAGGTATGGCAAAGTTTCACCAGTTCGACTCAGTAGCTTAGTGCGTTTTAAATGAGATGTTGACTCGCCTGCAAGCTTTATAGAACCAGATACGATACGGTTTCTTTTTTCTTGTCTGTGTAGATGCTTCTTAGCAAATGTCAAATGCAAGGAAAAGGAATTTCTAAATTGTCTACCCCACTGCATGGGATATCATTCATTGCTGCCACTGACTAAATTACGGACACTGCCATACAGGGACGTAGCCAGAGACAACCATGGACTGAATTCTTCTCCCCCCTCTATCTAAAACTAAACACTTGAAAATGGTTGTGTAAAAAGAGAATTTCTGCCTTCCTCGCGTTTTGATTCCTCAATCCTGGTATGTTTCTCTGGCTACTTGCCCTATTCTTTGCTTTTATCTAAACCACCTGTGATGTACACCTTTTTTCATATGTATTGTTTGAAAGCTTTTGTTCTGTACATTTTGAAATATTTCATGCAAAAATAAATATAGGATTCAGATTTGGCTGCTTATTTTGTGTTTTCTGACTCCACAATACGGACGTACACGGCTTACGATTTCTAAACTATCCAATCTATAAACTATCCAAGCTAAAAAAATACGTTATGTGCATCAATCAGGATATTGTGGAAATATGCTTCCATGCGTCAAACGTGCACATAGCATATTTTATTGGTACATAACAGATATTGGTTTGAGAACGACGATATGTAAAAAAGCATCCCAAATGCAGTGTAAAATGAAGATTTATTTAAATTTACGGCGGTCCATTAAGGAAAAAGGGATTATTATTGTTTTTGGAATGTTATTCAGCAGATTCTTTTTTACTAAAATGTCTGCTGCAGTATTTCTTCAAAATGAGCAATTGACTGTTTGTTTTATTCAATACCCAGCAAACACACACAGGTTCTCTGAACGTCTATTAACGTTCAGAAGACGTTTTCTGAACGTTAATAGACGTTCAGAGAACCTGTGTATGTTTTCCTGGCTAGTGTACGGGAAAAGTATCATCAAGATCTCCCAAAAACGAACTTTCAGTTGTGACATTTTGCACTTTAATTGGGTTTTTGTCGCAATATTTTTAGTGATGAGATTGGATTGTATCTATGCACACGGTTGTCAAAATTAACGTTACAAACATTAAAGAAAAGTGAGATTTTTAGGCAAAAATGGGTTTAGTGCATGGAAATTTGGTATTCCAATACCTCGTGCTGTAAACTAAGAAATGGCAAAAAGAAAATGCACAGGAGTTATAGGTACGCTGATTTACAAATGTGAGCAAGATTCCTCAAAATAGGACATGTCAAGTCTCTGTTGCTTCATTTAGTAAGAGGTGTGGCCACTTCGTACAACTATGCAAGCGTCCCATCGAGCTCACGTACCGTTGTCTCTTGAGAGAAGCTATTGAGGCAGTTACTCAAACAACGCACAACAGTGCACAATGTAGGTCACCTTTACGGGGGAGATATTTATTTAAATGCTGCGTTCGTTTATTAGATAAGTAGGCAGGCGCTGCAATAAAAAAGAACGAATTCTGTGTTAGCAGTATTTCGACACACTCGAAAGCAATGTTCATATACATCAAGGATTGAATGGAAAAACTACTGTTTGATGGCTTCAGATTGTTCTCGGCATTTACATTCGCAACATTTGAATACATATTTTATCGTATTTTGTGTGTCAGTCTTGGGTCAGGATTTCTCCTTACCCATAGAGGAGAAATAAGTGGAGAGAGAAAAGGTTGAGGGTAAGATGACGGCATTACAGGGAAAGAAAATGAACGTTTATCGCCATCTACAAAACGAGGATCTCGTTTTTCCAATGAAAACGAGAGACGAGAGAAATAATGAACTCATTTTGCAGCACTATTTCGATAGGGTGAGTTATATGCCTGTTTCAGATTAGGCTTACAATGGCTCTCTCCATCTATTCCTAAACTATACTTGTACCCGAAGATTTCACTATGAATGCAGTTTTAAAAATACGTATGGTGAAATCAAGTTTGACCTCCCATGAGTGACGGGTCCCAGCAAATTGCAATCTGAGAATTATTTCACGAGTGACATGATTTTATTGTCAGAGCCTAGAACATAAACATCTAATATACAGCATTAGATACGTATGTCTTACGTACGTATTCCCAGCAGATTGAGTCCGTAAATGAACTGAATTATTGTAGATACTCCGTTGAGTTAGAAAACAAACGCACTCGCAAAGATTAACAGAACAAAGTTTGGAAAGAATACAATCTGTCATAGCACTTGCTGAATCTTATCGGAGTCCAGATTCCAATAGGCCAGAATAGACTTGTTAGACTGTTGCTCATCCCCTTGTTTCAGGACCCTGAACCGAGTCCAAAAGATCATGACGCACCAACAACTCTTAAAAAATCTTTGCTTCATTCAAGAGTTGTCCTCCAGAGACACCCATGCATTCAATGATATGAGATTGGGATGCGATGGCGGAGCAATGACAATAGGCATGCGTCTTCTCATTTCTATCGAAGGTTAAACTCTTAATACGGCCAGTCCTAAGACTCGATAAAGTTTTTTTGAGCAGATCTTGGGCAGGAGCACTGAAAGGATAGTCCAGTACTTAGCAGCGTACTAGCGGGATCCTCCAAATATTATGAACGCTTTAAACAGGGGGTGGACCTCAGAAGCTTGCACGTTGGAGGAGGCAACAGTGATAAGTTCAGTACATTCCCTACAAAGCAGACCAGTTGTTTTGTTTCCATGAACACCTACGAGGGAAGGAATCCCCTGCAAGCGCGCAGGGCCGATCCGCCCAAAATGGTCAGTTTGGAAGTAATATCCGACCCCAACTTATTCAAGATGCTTGGCCAATCCTTCGAGTACTGAACTGCGCTTCTGCTACCTGTTATTATCCTTGGGTTGATCCTACCAATGCAGAATACGATCCATTCTTTTATCAATGCATTTCGTACACTTTTAGAGAGCGTTTTCGGAAACTTTCGAATCGACTCGATTTGGAATGCCCCTCCCCCTCATGTTTGAAGACATTTTGAAGGTACATAAAGTACGACGAAGGCAGTCAATCAATGTCAGAAGTTTATCAGACGATATTTAAATAAGGTCACTGTAAAAAGAATTCCTTAAAAACACTCTTTTGTGCAAAAGTTGTTAAGATGTTTTTATAAGTCCAGATCAAAATTCAACCAAATTTTATTCGAAATTTCGGGGAAAAAATTAATTAGATTTAGACGGCAAAAATTAAAATTTAAAACGGTAACTCGAGCCTGCGTCATAAATGATAGAAACGCTAGCGTTTAAGCGTTCAACTTTGTTACTAGTATCGTCGTTTGGCAGGGTCCTGAAATATCCAATTACAGCGATTATTGTTAAAAAGATTGTGCGGGGAATGTTCAATAGTTAAGTAGTTAAAAAGCAAAAAGAAAAATCCAATATTTATTTTTTTAATTCCTTTTTGTCATGCAAAATTAGAAGGCGTCATCATTCACAGCATTTGCCAGACACATTTTTACATTGTACCGGATAAAATATTACTGTTCAATAAATATTCAACGATTAGTTCAAACAACAACAAAAAAAATCTATTTTAAAAAAAGATAAAAGGTAAAATAAGTGTAGGATCGAATTTCTTTCTTAATTTGAGATCTTGCTAGGTTTGGATTAAAATTGATTTAAAATATTGCAAAGTTTGAACAATAGTTTAAATTAAAGTTCTGGAGTAGAGTTTGAACTTATTTTTTACCACTTATTTAAAATTTCTCTTTTAGTTTTCGTGCGTGTGTTTCAAAATCCCGGATTTAAACTTTTAGAATAAAAATAGAATGTCCTCGACGTAACTTACTTTACTCAAACGTCTCTTTTACAATGTAAATCAACTTATCTTTTGAAGTTATGAATACGCAATTCCATATGTTGTTAAATAGATTTAGATAATTTTAAAATAGTTTAAAATAGATTTATATGGATAATTAGACTTGAACAGATAATTAGATTTAAATAGATAAATTTTAATAGATTCAGAGTTATTCTTCTCCTATCAACTTTTTAGATATTGATTGTATTCAGTGTACTAGGATAAAATCAGTCTAAAAAGGACTTTAGTTTTTCTTTGACTGTCTAACATTTGATTGAACGTACAGTTTGTAGGGTATTTTGTTTTTAATATTTAACATGCAATAAGACTTCAAATGCTTCTCTCACTAGCTCGAAAGCACACGAGAAAAAAATTCACCCCATGCAAAATAGCAAAAACACTTGCAGTCACGTGACAGGTCCGCTGTTCCAGGGGGGTGGGGGGCCCCCTCCGATGAGGCTCCACCTTATCGTGGTGGAGGGGTTTAGAAGTCTCACTCTCTGACGATCACGAGACGTCGGGGTATCTATCAACATTTTACTTATTTGCTTCGAATACAGTACGGCTTAGACTTGGTCCAACTTATAAGACTCAGTATAGGGATAGACTTTGTTTCCCTGCATATTGTGTTGTCAGTCAGAGTGAGACTTAACTAAGAGAGCCTCCATTTTCTTCTTGGATAACTTATTGTATGATAGCTTAGTTGGAAAATGTCTATGAAAATGTTTCATGAAGAGATGAGTTGTTCTATTATTTATCTCTAAACTGCTTTCAAATTTGTCATAAATTAACTGATGTCTGTAATGAGAAACTCTTGTAAAAAATTATTAAGATTCATTTGTTACACTAATGCAGTTTATGAAAAATTAATAAAAAGAAGACATATTTTTACACATTTTATTTACACGAAAGAAGACATAAAAAAGAATAACATTAAGAAATGTTTAAAACGGTTTAGTAATTTATCTATGTATTCCAAATGAATCGTGTACTATTTTTACTTAGGTAGCAAATCCTACTATATATAGTTTCGCTGATCACTGACTCACTGAATAGTTCTGCTCTGGGCAACCCGCTCCCAGATAAAACTTTTACTGATATTAATCCAAGAAAATTAAAATATTCACAAAAGCTTAAAAAGCACAAAAAGAACTACGCCGTTTGTACGATCCGATTGAAAATTTTCATAATTATGTATAAAAATATAGAAAAAATCTGCGTCACTTAAAAAATCTGTAAATCCACTCGTTTCTTCATTTGTAAGCGATTTTTTGCTATTTTCAGTTCTACTTTATTTCCGAGAGTCAAAAAAAGGGAATCATTTGCGAGCCAAAGTTTGCTGTCGCAATCGACATGGCGATAAATTACACTCAACAAAACCACTATTTTCAGGCTTTAAAGAGAAATTTGCGATTTGAATTGTTTTTAAACAGTTTCCCAGATAACATAGCTTAATTTATTTTTCATTAAAATGATCGTCTGCTTAAAGTATTGATGTAAGAGGTTCTGTTTACACAAAACGAAATCGTTCGAATGCGAAAAGTTTCCACACGTTTCAAAAATTCACAAAAACCTAGAAGTGTACTTAATATTTTTTTTTTATTTAATTTGTTAATGTGTTCATTTTTTAGTTTTTTCTTTGGAGGTTCACGTGCTCATGTGCTCAAATGGAGGAGCCGCCACTGCCCCACCGCTGCTGATATAGGACCGACCCGTTCAATTCGATAGTGAAATTAAATTCCTTGGAATAATTCTGAATAAAACCCTTGATTGGCGATCTCATATTAAATATAACGTTCACAAATTCCACAAGGCTAAAGCTGATCTCAACCATCTTCTCTATACTAAAGGAATGTCAATGGGAAAGAAGATATTACTTTCTAAAACAATTCTTCGGCTGCAATTCATTATCGACAATATTTTCCCATGTTAAAGCTTTTCTTACTCATTTTCTTTTAAACAGTTTCCCAGATAACATAGCTTAATTTATTTTTCATTAAAATGATCGTCTGCTTAAAGTATTGATGTAAGAGGTTCTGTTTACACAAAACGAAATCGTTCGAATGCGAAAAGTTTCCACACGTTTCAAAAATTCACAAAAACCTAGAAGTGTACTTAATTTTTTTTTAGTTTAATTTTTTAATGTCAATGGGAAAGAAGATATTACTTTCTAAAACAATTCTTCGGCTGCAATTCATTATCGACAATATTTTCCCATGTTAAAGCTTTTCTTACTCATTTTCTTTTTTTCCCCTCGCCCCGCCCCTTTTTAAAATGTTTTCCCTGTTTCATAACGGGACTTAACCTGTAATGTACCTGTGATATTTTCTATGAGGTGACAATTTTGATTTCCACTTACTGTATCTACCGAAGATAAGTGGTGTCGCCTCAGGTGCTCCAAAAAATGTTCTAAGATTCGTTGCGTTTAGTGTTTCAATCTAGTAATGAACAGAATTTTATATATCTTTTTAAACATATAAGTAGGATGGTTTTAAAGAAATACTAATGGCTTTTAAAGCTGTTCTTAAGTCCTGCGACGACTACTCATTTTTCAACGGAACTGTTTGTAGGAGAGCAAGTGGATGAACCTTGTAGGCGGGAGCTTCATCCTGGTGTTTACGCCCACTTCCAGTGTAAGAAGGAACATCACTTACGCTGGGTAAGAAACACATATTTTTAAGCTGCCCAAACAGTAAACAAAAAGTTTAAATAATCCATCGTGATCTTTGAAAGTAATGTTGAATTCTGCTGAAATAATAAAATCTGCATCTTGAGGAATTTGAGCAAGTGATTACTCATGCAGGCGGAAACCTCTTCCTGGTGGGTACGCCTACATCAGTTGTAAGAAAAGGTTATGACTTTCGGTGCATAAAAAACGCAGAATTTGAAGCTCCCCAAACAGTAAAACAAAAAATGTCATTAAAGTTTTAAATAATCCATCCTCTCCTTTGAAAGTAATGATGAATTCTGCTGAAATAAAATCCGCATCATGATTAAGTTGAGCAACCGTTTGCGCATGTAGGCGAAAACCTCTTCCTGATGTTTACGCCTACATGAATTGTAAGAAAATGTTTATGACTTTCGATGGGTAAGAATAATAGATTTTTAAATTCCACGAAAAGTAAACAAGAAATTTAATTAATAATTTAAATAACTCGTCGTGATCATTGAAAGTAATGATGAATTCTTCTGAACTACTAAAATCTGTATCATGAACTGTTGCTTGCATCCGGAAACCTTTTCCTGATGTTGACGGCTACTTAAATTGGAATAAAAGGTTATGAATTTCGATAAGTAGGAAAGACAGACAGGGCCGTGTTTCTAATTTGGCCTACGGTGGCATTTTTTTCATCTTTTTTTAGCACTAGGGTGCTATTTCGCTACATTCCAGACTTTTTTCTACGCATTTTTGTCTACCCATTTTTGTAGATATGAACTTTTCAAAAACGTTATGTTTGCCAGATAACGTGAAAGGGGGGGGGGCATTAGTAATATTGAAAGTCGCACAAGGTTTGCAATTTTTGATGATGGATCGCTAAGTTTGGTGCCGAAACGTGACAATTTATAATAAAGGTGGAGTATAGTTAGAAAATGCCTGGCGAAGATTGTAAAATAGCTTCAGTAGACGATTTTAACACAGATTTCAATTCCGAATGTGGTGTTTTATGGAATGAAAATGCACCCCCCCCCCAAGCCAAACAGTTTCACTTCGGTGGTTAATTTCTGTACTATGCTAAAAATTTTGAGCGAACAAGCCAGCCAGTACTATAACATACAAATACGAGTCCTGTTTCAAAGGTATCCATACTACAGTAGACACAGGTTATAACGTACTCTCACGGGACCTAAAAAAGTAGTACGTTATAGCCGAAGTACATTATAAGCAATACCGCCGCTAAGATTCAATATTACACAAAAAACGAAAGTGGGCTCATCATTTCACTGTAAGATGAGTTTTAAACAGGTCTGATTTTTTAAAAATCTAATTAAAAAATAGAAAATTCTTTATTACTTACAATTTTTATTGAGATAAATAATCTGTCATTTTCTTTTGTTTTAAATGAGCAGGTGCTACTTAAAAAATACCGTTTTGGATACCCATAATAGACTTTTGTAGCATCTCTGCGACATTCAAAAAATCGTGATCATGTTTTTGTAGCATTGAATGCGTCGGGCATGCTTGGTATAGGCTCCTCTGTTTCTTCTTCACTATCATCAGAATCATAATAGATGGGGCTTCTCATAAGGCAGTTACATGGATGAATGACAAAGAAAAAACAGGGTCTTGTTCTTAGCCCTACCTAGCAGAAGAAAAAGATAAAAGATCGCTCCTTTCATTTATACACTTTACATCTCGCTAGAGAATTTGAGAACGGACAGCAAGTGTTTTTGAAAGTACTGAAATTTCGGAGGAAGGAAATAAAATGCTTAAGAAAAGCAAAATTTTATTTTTAGCTTTGGTATAAAAAGTACGTTATAGACAAAGTACGTACTTTTGTTAAATACGTTTTAACCGAAGTTCAATAACATTATAAATATAGGATTTCATTTGGGACCTAGCTTCAAGGTACGGTATAACCGATAGTACGTTATATCCCAGGTCCGTTATGGCCGGTGCAAACTGTATTTTCTCCTTTCTAATTGTAGGGACAGCGCGCACGCAGTCCCAGCTACCAAAAATTATGCACCCCAGGCAACCGCAGTTTGCGGATGTGGCGAACGTCAGCCCCTCGAAGTGCAATGAAGGGCCTCTGCTCGGGGGAGCCTCCTTCTTGATCAAGGCTGACCCCAGTGCCAGGTAAGTATGACTTCAGAAGTTGGGTTAAACTATGATTAGTAATTCTTTGTAGGATAAAAGTGGTGAGGAAACTTTTCAGGCTTTTTTTTTTAGAGTTGTGAAATTTGCTTTGATAATGCTGTGAATGCAGCAAAACTTTCTGCTCTAAGTAACGCAAACCGTATACTCAAATTACCTTCAAAAGATTTTCTACCTTTCATGAAAAAGAAAAAGTATAGACAACAAGCAGTGTTAGAAAAAGCAGTTTACCACGTACCACGTTAAGGTGCACTTTCTGACAGTACACTTTGCGATTTCAGAAATACTTTTTTTTGGACTATCAATTATTCAGATTCGAATTTTATTAAATTTTGGCATTTATAATCTATTTTCATACCAGTCTGAATTTGAACTGCTGAAGGAGTAGCCAAAGGAAGGGGAATACAAGAGTGTACGCCCGGACCAAATTCAAATATTTCAGTAAGTCTGTATAAACTGTTCAATCACTTTGGGATTTTCATAAACACTTTCTTTTACAAATAAGTTATTTAGATTTTTTCTAAGTTATAATTTAGAATCCATTTTTCCTAAAGAGACTTTTTGCATCTAATGAAGATGTAGCCAACGATGGATATACGCTCTCCTCATTACAGCATGTGGTAAATTTAGAAAAACTGTTAAAATATTTGCGACTTTAAAGTATAATTTGCTTTGGAGAGCAATTAATGAAATAGATTTATCATTAAAAGCTGTAATTTGTAATCTATTTTCTTTTCCAGTCATAGTCTATTTAGCTGTGGACGTGTAGCTGAAGTAAGATGATATACGCCTACTTTTAATTTCAAGATATCTGTAACAACAGAAAAATTCTGTAATTATTAGCGATTTTCAGGAAGACTTTCTTTTAGAGATTCACTTCAATCGATTTTTTAATTAAAACTGGTAATTTATAATCTTTTTTTTAATAGGTGACACCTTTAATTCGAACTATTTTGTAAATCTAGATATACTGAAGAATTATTTGAGGTTTTAATGGATAATTTGTTTTGAATATCAGTTACTTAAATTAGTTTTTTATTTAAGTTGTTATTTATATTAAGCTACTTTATATTAAGTCGTATTTTATAATCCATCTCCTTATCTAGTTATAATCTTTCTAGCTATGGAAGATGTATTCAAAGAAGGATATACGACCACCTACCTCATTATGATATTTCTGTAAATCTAGAAAAACTGTTAAATTATTTGCTATTTTAAAGAATAATTTGTTTTGGAAATCGATTAATTAAGTTGATTTATTAAAATCACTAATTTATAATTCATTTTCCTTTCCAGTAAATATTTAGCGGGTTGAAGGTATAGCCGAAGAAAGATGTACGCCTACCTCTAATCCGAAAATTTTTGTTTGCACATGAACCCCTGAATTATTCGTGATTTTCAGAAATACTTTATTTTATAGATAGATCAATCACATCAATTTATCTATTTTTTAGTACATGCTAGCTTATGATGAGATACATCGAAAAAATTCTTAAAAGTAAATTGAGAGGTAGTCAAAATCGATTTTTTCGTCGGAATTTGGCCCCGAAATTTTTCGGGATCACATTACTGCCTTATACTCCGTACAGGGAAGTAATAATATTGATACTTTCAACTGAATAAGTTTTCATACTGAACTACATGAACGTGCAGTATTTCGTCAATTGGATTGAGTTTATTCCACAGTAAATTGTGGTAATTTCTGTTGATAAGTTGAACGTATTTAGGATTTTTATAATAATGGGGTTTTTGTTCTTCTGTCCTTTTGACCATATGAAACTTGATACAAAATTTAAGGGTAAAATTGAAGTGGATGGAAAATATAGGTTCTGGTGCCTTCTCCTCTGACTAGGAGCCTGATGTTATAAAAGACTGAAGAGAGTCAATCGGAACTTAAAATAATTTATACATCAGAATTTGAAGTGGTCGGCAAGTGCCCACCCGTCATTAAAGAAAGAAAGGAAAAAAGAATAGAAACTATTGGGAAAGATAGAGAGGTTTCAAACAATTTGTACATGCAGTACTTATAAAGTACTGCGTTGAAACTGTTTTATCCTATATAGCACGCCTGGATACCGCCTGATACGAATATGTTGGTTACTTTCATACAGATGCATACGTATAAAATGGTGTTGGGTACTCAGAATAAAAGGTAAGCCGTCAACAGATATTTTTCGAGCCAGTTAATTTATTGTTTCCGTACCTGATGCATACATATTTCTGTACCTGTGCATTTCTTTGGAATACCCTCTGTATAATCCTACTTTTTACTGTATTCCGAACCGGGGGCGTAGTCAGAAAATTTTCATGGGGCCGGGGGGGTTACGACTACTACAACTCATATATATGTATCCGTGGGTGTGACAATGTAGTGAAGAATATACATTTTGTATGGCAAAACATTCCTCATGGGGGGGGGGTTGACCCCCCTAACCCCTCCTCCCTTGGCTACGCCCCTGTTCCGAACACCTCTTCCTATGTTGTTATAAGTTCGCAGAAGCGTACCTGCTCTTTATTGGACGGGTAGGAAGCTGACGAAGAACAAAATATGCTCTATTTTCCTTATTTTTATTAACAATTAAGATTAATAAGGAAAACTATTGAGAGAAGGGAAAGGGGATGTGCCTCCCATAGGTTGTGATGCCCATGTTCCACTGGCATCACAACCTATGGGATACTAGGGAATACTAGGAATGGAACACTGGAATTCTAGGTTGTTATAAACAGCGACAAATCTAGTTTTTCTTTAAGGGCTAAATTTTGAAAAGAAACTTATTTGACCCAAACAAATGTTTTGCCTACGTACGAAAATGTAATCCGCCATTACTATTTTGTGAGAAACACTCTTAGGCAGGAATATGCAAATAATAGCACGTATTGTTGCGGACAAAATGCTGAGTCTATGGAAAAAAGCATCTCTTCCGACATCGCTGCGCAAATCAGTTGTAAAGCGCGTTATGATACACAACAATGAAATCCAAAAGCTGAAATGGGTGAAACCTATTTGAAGAAGATTGAGCAATTTCGTACGGATTCTAAACGTATCTTTGACATATGCTCGTGGAAGTGCAAATGCTTGAATACTTGCAAATGTACAGTTCTATGAATAAAGTAGCTGTGGAGGAAAGAGATTTTCTAATAGACGCACTGAAAACGCACTGAAAAATGAGAAAAGGTGGAATTGACGCTAAAACCAACCAATGTACTGAAGAAAAGATTAGCTCAAAAGAGGGATAGGCAACAGCATATCCGCAAAAAATGAATGGAAAATACGCCAACAAAAGCGGCCCTTCAATTTGAAGATGACAGTAGTTTGTAAGAGGATATAAATCCGAATTTTAAAAACAAAACCAAACGAGCCAGGTCCAAGTCACTTATTAACCACAGAGAAAGATCCTGATTTCATTCCCACAGCGCTCTCAGCTGATTTCGAAACCTAAGACAACAGATAAAATTATCTGTGTTTTCCAGAAAGTGTGACAGACGAAGCGTCAGAGATCGAGCTTCAGCTGATCTTGCGTCAGCTTTGCTTCTTGATGTAAGTGAACATATACAAGAACAGACGAAAGATGGCCGTACACCTGTTATTGATCGGTATAAAATTTGTCGTTAAAGGATAAAGACACGTCAAGCATAAAATAAAAAAAAACTTTGTGAAAAAAAAAAAAAAAAACACATAAAATGTTACTTATAACACGATACGATTTTTTGGTCGAAACGATCCTATCGTGTTATAAGTAGCATTTTATGTATCTTTTTTTTTTTTACAAAGTTTTTACTTATTTTATCGTTTAACACCAGTATTTGGAGTGTTTTTTACCGTACATGTCAAGCAATACAAGATGAGGTAAATACACCTGGTTACAAGATTATAGCTTTCTTTTTTGACGGAAGAAGGAATGAAATTCTTACAATTACGAAAATGGCACAAGTGGCACAAGAGAAAAATATGGGAGGAGCATATTACACTAATGGAAGAACCCGGTTCTGTCTATTTGGAACATTTTGCACCGAAGAGCAAGAGTTCAAAGGACATTTCCGGAGGTATCTTCAGCTTATTAAATGAGAAAGCTTTTGTTTTATCAGAATTAGCCTTTATTGGACGTGGTGGGGAAGTGACTCATACCGGTGTAAATGCAGGTGTAATTAGATGCCTTGAAGAAAAGCTCAATTCTCCCGTACATTGGACAATATGTCAATTTCATTTTAACGATCTGCCTTTATGGCACTTTACAGAAGCAGTCGTTGGGAAAACGTCAGGACCAAGCGCATTCAGTGGCTTGATTGGTAAGTCCCTGAAAACGTGCACTAACCTTCCTATCATTAAGTTCCAGGAAATTGAATTTCCGTTTGAGGCCGATTTTGACTTTGGAGATCTTAGCACGGAACAACGTTATTTGTGGTAAATTTGTAAGGCTGTTTCCTCAGGTTATTGCCCACAAGATCTAGCAAATAGAGACCCTGGAAAACTTTCCAATTCTCGCTGGCTAGCGTTCGCAAATCGCATTTTGCGTTTATGTGTTGGAACATTTTATCCAACACCACTGTATTATTGTATTAGCAACTTATTGTATTAGCCACATTCGTAATGAAAGTATGCACACCGACATGGTTCAGAATCAAGTGTAACAGTGCCTTTCAGGATAGCCCTAAGGATTTGCAATATTTTGTATTTCGATTTCAGTATCTACCAGATAATATAAAGGGTATAATAAGTCGTTGTTCAAAACAACGGGTATTTGCTCATGCAGAAAATGTACTCGTTGCAATGTTATTCGACGACAGAATATCTGTCCGTCAACTTGCCATTCAGCGTATCATAAAGTCCAGAAAATCTGCGAAACAAACAACGAGCATTAGAAGGTTCGAGATTCCAAAGTTGAATTTCGAAAGCAGTGACTACATTGACCTTATCCATTGGCAAGAATGTGTTGTGACTGAGCCTCCCATCACAAAGAAATGGACAAATAGTGTGTTACAGGAATTATAGAAGTCGGATAAACATCCAAGTTCTTGCGATAAATTTATAAAAATTCCCTGCCATTCCCAAGCAGTTGAGAGGGTGATGAGGATTGTGACAGAATCTGCTCTTCCTGTGTGTGGCGTCCAAGAGATGGATTCATCCGAACAAAAACTTTCGATAGGAAGCTAATGCCATGTTTTAAAAAGAAGTCTGATTTCCGAGTGAAATAACCTACTCCTTACATGAGAAGATCAGACTAATATCTTCTCTATTTAAATATCTTTGCGTATCATTACGTACATTGCGTGCCATGCGAAAAACGTTTAACTTTAAGAAATTTGGGGAGGCCTAAGAATTGATTTTACATCGGCTAGCTTTTTACAAATGTTTATATACTCAAAAGTGCAAATAAATAACCTGATGACATTTCATATTTTTATTTTATTTTTTTTTTTTTATAAAAAGAGCAGTTGATTTTTAAGCATTTTTTCCTATAATTTCCAAAATTTGCGGATCTTGAGGGGGCCTAAGAAATTAAACAATTTCATCCAAATTTAAGGGTTTCATTTTACTATCAAAATCGCAACTATTGCACAGGGTGACGTTTCAAATTAAAAAAAAAAAAGTGTTTCTCGCACCACATAACCATTTTTCAAAATGCAAATTTGATACGAATTACTTAGGAAATATACTCAGAGGAAATGCTCGATTTACTTTTAACATGACATGAAGTTAATACTGACAGTGAAGAATGAACGAAATACATCTAAAGAACTTCAAACATACATCTGAACTAAACTTCTCACAAAGAATTATACATTAAACAGAAACCACCAGTAAAATGATATAGAGAATTACGCAAAGATATTTTCGAAGCCAAACCCGATCATACTTACTTGGCGTCAGAGATGCCAGGTCTATAGAATTACAAGGGCTGGGTCATCCGTTTGAGGGATACCTTGCCGCTTTGAAGCAACTGACCACCCCACGAAGGGTGCTCGTGACGTCACCTGGTTCCCTCCGGATGGGAGATAAGAGAAAAAGAACTTTCTACTGCATTTACAAAACGCGTCTTTTCTTTTTTGCGTATTATCGATTCACCAATAATTAATTTCTTAATTTTACCAGCATTAAATGCACTTTTAGAAATGCCATCTTGTGCTGTTGCGACTTGTAATATGTATCGTAATACAGAAAAGATAGTTTTATTTCATCGGTTTCCACAAAACTTGGAATTGCAAAATGAATGGGTCCGCAGATGTAAAAGAAAAGGCAAGGTTAACCCCAAAAATGCTGGAATGCGCAGCGAACACTTCGAAGAAAGCCATTATATTGATGACTTACAAAACAAACTTTTAGGTTTGCCTATAAGAAAAATATTAAAAGATACTGCTATTCATACTGTTAATTTACCTTCTTTTAAATTGGAAGAAAAAACAACTTCTAAATCAGAAAGGCAAAAAAAGAGGAACGTTTTGGAAGATGCTTTCAGTAGACTAAGTAATTTAAGTCCTAAGAAAATACGATCAGAAGATACAATAAATGAAGGTGATGTAAACTTGAATGAAGTTCAACGACAGACAGTTGTAAAAACTGTGATGCACTGGAAGAATAACTCAGCAGTTTAAAAATTGAGTTAGAGAGTGCAAGAAGGAAAATCTTTGTTCATTTAAAATCATGGCACAGAAATTAAAAAGAACCCTTCTGTATAAAAAAAATAAAACATCTGAAATTGGAAAATTAAAAAGGAAAGTATGCATCCTGGATAAAGAGAGCAGAAAATTAAGGAATCTAAACGATATCTTTTTATTTTATTAAAATATTACAGAAAGTACTTATATAAATTGTTTGGCACCCTTAAAAATTAGTTAATAAAGTAAAACAATAAAATTAACTATTTCACATTAAATCTTTTTAAAAATATCAGCTTTAAGCATTATTGAAATCGATTTTACAGGGGGAAAAAAGTTTAGTTTTAGTGTTTTTATCGGCAATCTTCAATTGGTCTTCCGTTTCAAAAAAATTATCATCTTCAACGCTTTTAATAAGACGGTGAAAAGTTTCTAGTCCTATTACAGCAACCGAAAAACTAAGAATTTCTGCAACCTCTTATTCAGTTTAGCCCATTTCTTAATTTTCCGTAACCTCATGAATTTCATGCACTGTTAGCATTTCACTGGCCAATGCCATAGTTTTTCAGTCCTAAAAATTGATTTTTCAAACAATAATAAGAAAGGGAAAAAATTAAAAACAGAACAAAACAAAAAACGAAAGTCACATGTAAACACGCTCTGAATGTAAACTTAGAAGTGAAAAAAAAAAAAAAAATTTTTAAGAGGGAAAGTGTTTGGAACGAAGCTTTTTAAACGGATTGTTTTAACATTGTAAGAACAGAAAAAAATTGGGAACCGCAAATAAGAACTTTTTAAGCGGGAATTTTTTTAAATGGGTTTTACTGTATATTTTTTAACATTTAATATCAGAATCTTGTTTTCAATTTCCCTCCATGTTTATTTTTTGTATGGTTGTGCTTCTGTTCTTAAGAACGGGTACATTTTGAAGTTTACTGTAAATTGTTTTATTATCTATGTGTACATTCTCTTAAGAAACGTATTTAAGTTCAAGCCAAACTGCCTATCTTTTTCTGGTAGGTATTAAGACACACACACACACACACACACACATATATATATATATATATAAAGAAAGTTGGTGTATCATGTTTTATTTCGAATGATTATTTTCTTTCTTTTTTTTTTTTTTAGAAAACAATCCTACATTCATTACTTTATCTCAAAACAGAAAATCTGACTTCTACTACTTCAATGTATTTTTGAGAGCCTATGTATATTATATATTACTAATAGACAGGGATTCACAGGAGCAACTGTTTTAATTTTTCCTAAAAATATATCACCCTAAATCTTCAATGCCATAAATAACATTTTAAGTGAGAAAAATCTAATAAAAGTCATTGAGAAAACATTATCTCCACGACTTCTCCTTCGCACGCGGGAACCATACTACGTCATCAGTTATTCCCCCCCTGTCTTCACTTCTCGCAGACGATTGACCCAGCCCTTGTGATTCTATAGCCCTGCAGAGATGCCCTGATCAGGAAGGGGGCTCTCTCGGTCCGAGGCCGTCCATTGCACACCGGGCGGCTGACGGCCGCCACTTCCGCAAAAGGCGGTGGGTTGGGGCGCATAATTTTTGGTAGTCGGGACTGCGTGCGCGCGGATCCCGGTTATTTAGAAAGTTAGAACGCACACGCTTAAACCAAACGAGCGAAATTCGTTCAGTGGGAGCGAAAGTTGAGCCAGTTTTTAAAAGTGAGCTTCTCCTTTAGGAGCGTTTATCGATCACAAAAGCGGAGCGGAATATAACGATAAGCGAGGACGGAAATTCTCGGAAAAAAACAGGAAGGGAGGAAAGGCGTTCTCAGAAAGAAGACTACTTAAAGAGCACTTTCTCGAAAAAACCGGTCGGTTTCCATGGAAACGGATCGCTCCGCAATGTATCGTTTTTTTCGCTCTTTGGGTTTAAGCGTGCACACTCCAGCGAATAAGGATTAAGAACCACTTCCCTAAGGTTAAAAATTTACGTAGTTTTCGATCTACAGGGTGATCTTTTTTAAAGTGACAGTGTTTGGAGCGCCCTGTAGCGCGATCTAATAGCCGAAGTGGCACCAAACTTGATATTTAGACTCATCAAGACATGGGAAAAAGTATTCCGTGAAAAAAAAAAGAAATTAGTTCCAAACAGCGCCGCTAGGGCATTTTGTGGCGCTGTACAATATATGAAATGTGAGAAAAGAAAAATACTAACACATACAATCGTACAGTTAAATAATACAGTAGGGTACGCCTACATCAGTTGTAAGAAAAGGTTATGACTCTCGGTGCATAAGAAACGCAGAATTTGAAGCTCCCCAAACAGTAAAACAAAAATTGTCATTAAAGTTTTAAATAATTCATCCTCTTCTTTGAAAGTAATGATGAATTCTGCCGAAATAAAATCCGCATCATGAATAAGTGGAGCAACCGTTTGCGCATGTAGGCGGAAACCTCTTCCTGATGTTTACGCCTACACGCATTGTAAAAAAAATGTTAATGACTTTCGATGGGTAAGAATAATAGATTTTTAAATTCCACGAAAAGTAAACAAGAATTAATTAATAATTTAAATAACTCATCGTGATCCTTGAAAGTAACGATAAATTCTTCTGAAATACTACAATCTGTATCATGAATTGTTACGTGTATCCGGAAACCTTTTCCTGATGTTTACGGCTACTTCAATTGTAACAAAAGGTTATGAATTTCGATAAGTAGGAAAGACAGACAGGGCCGTGTTTCTAATTTGACCTACGGTGGTCTTCTTTTTTCTTTATTCTTTTTTTTAGCACTAGGGTGCTATTTCGCTACATTCCAGACTTTTTCTACGCATTTTTGTCTACCCATTTTCGTAGATATGAACTTTTCAAATGTGTTTGCCAGATAATGTGAAAGGGGGGGGGGCGTTAGTAAAATATTGAAAGTCGCACAGGGTTTATAATTTTTGATAATGGATGGCTAAGTTTGGTGCCAAAACGCGACAATTTATAATAAAGGTGGAGTATAGTTAGAAAACGCCTGGCGAAGATTGTAAAATAGCTTTAGTAGACGATTTTAACACAGATTTCAATTCCGAAGAGGTGTTTTATGGAACAGAGAAGACAAATACGGCACACTCATAGATTAGAATACACTTTCCAAATGGTATTTATAAAGGTGAAGTATAGTCTAACTATGCCTGGCGAAAAATGTTAAACAATTTTGGTAGGCGATTAATATTGTGAAACAAATTGTGTTACTGTGGGCGTTCATTTAAGAAGGCGGAGCTTTTCCCGTCCAGCGCTTTATAACTAGTTGGAGAAAAACCTACTTATAGGTAACTTATCAGCAATGTGTTAATACAGTAAACTCCCGACTTTCCAACCTAATGTGACGTAAAGCCGGATTACTATAAAAAAAATCTGGAGTGACTCCACTCGACTTTCCGAACACTTACGATTAAGATCATTACCAAGCACTTAAATAAATTTTAATCAATGAATAATTCAAACACATATACCAAATTGAAACTCAATCGAATGCACCGTTTAAACGCTTGCGCACTTTCAAGAATTTCTCCCCATAGTGCCATTAATGCCATAACATAAAAGAAAGTTTTGTCGTAGCCCTTTAGGAGAACTATAAGTCCTATACACACCAAAATCAATACCGGTCTTAGGATGGTGGTTTATAACATGTATACCGAATTTGAGCTCAATCGAATGTATCGTTTAAACGCTAGCGCACTTTCAAGAAATTCCCCCCATAGGCCATAATGTAAAAGAAATTTTGTCGTAGCCCTGTAGAAAAACTATAAGTCCTATACACACCAAAACCAATACCGGTCTTGCAACGGTGGTTTATAACATATATACCCAATTTGAGCTCAATCGAATCTACCGTTTAAACGCTAGCGCACTTTCAAGAAATTCCCCCATAGGCCATAATGTAAAAGAAATCTTTGTCGTAGCCCTGTAGAAAAACTATAAGTCCTATACACACCAAATCAATACCGGTCTTGCGACGGTGGTTTATGACATATATATCCAATTTGAGCTCAATCGAATGCTCCGTTCAGGAGCTATCGTGTTCACTCACATACACACAAACACACACACAAACACACACACACATACACACATACATACATAGATCTCGTAAAAATAGCATAAATGGATTCAGAAGACCTCAAAACGTGTCCATACACCAAAATCTCGAAGTCGAATTTTTTCATGATTACAATACTTTCCTTACATGGTACATGTTCGAAAAGAAAAAAGCCGGAGTACTAAGAATATTTGCTCATTTCCTTTCTCCCCGCACCTTCCAAGATATTAAACATGTTACACAGTTTAAGATACAATTTCGGACAGCCTCAATCTTACTCGGGTAATTGATACTATTTTAAACAAAAAGTTTTATACTGTTCTTTCTACTTTTATCCTGGGTTGCTGTCCACCCACCGCTTTCCTTCTTTCTCTTCTCTTTTCCTGTACCTCGATCACTCATCCAGGTGCACTGAGATTTTGGATCCATGAAAATGCACAAACCCCCCCCCCCCCCCCCCCCACAAAGCCAAATAGTTTCACTTCGGTGGTTAATTTCTTTACAATGCTAAAAATTTTGAGCGAACAAGCCAGCCAGTACTATAACATACAAATACGAGTACTGTTTCAAAGGTATCCATACTACAGTAGGCACCGGTTATAACGTACTCTCACGGGACCTAAAAAAGTAGTACGTTATAGCCGAAGTACATTATAAGCAATACCGCCGCTAAGATTCAATATTACACAAAAAAAAGAAAGTGGGCTCATAATTTCACTGTAAGATGCGTTTTAAACAGGTCTGATTTTTTAAAAATCTAATTAAAAAACAGAAAATTCTTTATTACTTACAATTTTTATTGAGATAAATAATCTGTCATTTTCTTTTGTTTTAAATGAGCAGGTGCTACTTAAAAAATACCGTTTTGGATACCCATAATAGACTTTTGTAGCGTCTCTGCATCACTGCAGCATTTAATGCGTCGGGTATGCTTGGTATAGGCTCCTCTGTTTCTTCTTCACTATCATCAGAATCATTATAGATGGGCTTTTCATAAGGCATTTACATGGATGAATGACAAAGAAAAAACATGGTCTTGTTCTTAGCCCTACCTAGCAGGGGAAAAAGATAAAAGATCGCTCCCTTCATTTATACACAATTCATCTCGCTAGAGAATCTGAAAACGGACAGCGAGTGTTTTTGAAAGTACTGAAATTTCCGAGGAAAAGGAAATAAAATGCTTAAGAAAAGCAAAATTTTATTTTTGGCTTTGGTATAAAAAGTACGTTATAGCCGAAGTACGTACTTTTGTTAAGTACGTTTTAACCGAAGTTCAATAACATTATAAATATAGGATTTCATTCGGGACCTAGCTTCTAGGTACGGTATAACCGATAGTACGTTATATCCCAGGTCCGTTATAGCCGGTGCAAACTGTATTTTCTCCTTTCTAATTGTAGGGACAGCGCGAACGCAGTCCCAGCTACCAAAAATTATGCACCCCAAGCAACCGCAGCTTGCGGATGTGGCGAACGTCAGCCCCTCGAAGTGCAATGAAGGGCCTCTGCTCGGGGGAGCCTCCTTCTTGATCAAGGCTGACCCCAGTGCCAGGTAAGTATGACTTCAGAAGTTGGGTTAAACTATGATTAGTAATTCTTTGTAGGATAAAAGTGGTGAGGAAACTTTTCAGGCTTTTTTTTTTTAGAGTTGTGAAATTTGCTTTGATAATGCTGTGAATGCAGCAAAACTTTCTGCTCTAAGTAACGCAAAGCGTATACTCAAATTACTTTCAATAGATTTTCTACCTTTCATGAAAAAGAAAAAGTATAGACAACAAGCAGTGTAAGAAAAAGCAGTTTACCACGTACCACGTTAAGGTGCACTATCTGACAGTACACTTTGCGATTTCAGAAATACTTTTTTTTTTGGACTATCAATTATTCAGATTCGGATTTTATTAAATTTTGGCATTTATAATCTATTTTCATACCAGTCTGAATTTGAACTGCTGAAGGAGTAGCCAAAGGAGGGAATACACGAGTGTACGCCCGGCCCAAATTCAAATATTTCAGTAAGTCTCTGTATAAACTGTTCAATCACTTAGGGATTTTCATAAACACTTTCTTTTATAAATAAGTTATTTAGATTTTTTCTAAGTTATAATTTAGAATCCATTTTTCCTAAAGAGACTTTTTGCATCTAATGAAGATGTAGCCAACGATGGATATACGCTCTCCTCATTACAGCATGTGGTAAATTTAGAAAAACTGTTAAAATATTTGCGACTTTAAAGTATAATTTGCTTTGGAGAGCAATCAATGAAATAGATTTATCATTAAAAGCTGTAATTTGTAATCTATTTTCTTTTCCAGTCATAGTCTATTTAGCTGTGGACGTGTAGCTGAAGTAAGATGATATACGCCTACTTTTAATTTCAAGATATCTGTAATTATTAGCGATTTTCAGGAAGACTTTCTTTTAGAGATTCACTTCAATCGATTTTTTAAATTAAAACTGGTAATATATAAT
>JAWZYV010004156.1:0-12697 GCA_038373885.1 Cheiracanthium punctorium
GATTTTTTTTATTCGCTCAGACAAATTCCCATACCATCATTATGCCCTACAAAAAATTTCATAATTTTATCGACAATAGTTTCGTCCGTAGATAACTTTAAAGAAGGGTCATTTAATTTCGGACAGCCTGTGGTTAACACATTGTGCGTATAACTTTCGATTTATTTCAATAAAACGTAATGAGCTTTTAAAGAACATGAAATACTTGTACATTGAGGAATATATTTAGCTATAAATGGAAAAAAAATGCCGCCCAAGTGGTGTAGTGGCTAAAGAACCATTCTATCACACCTTGGGTCTGATTTTGATTTCTTGGCTTGGGCTCAGGTATTAACTTGGACGTCCCTTCATAGGGGGTAAAGCTGGCCGCCAACCGAGTGATCCCATAATAAAAAGGCCAGTAATTCAGGCATTAGTTGTGGCGAAGGCTTGATCAGCTAGTGCCCGCCGTTTGAAAAAAAAATATTTAATCTCTTTTTTTTTCTTTTTGGCTTTGGTAGCCTCTTTGCCATTTCGAGAACCCTGAAAATTCACTTCAAGGTCTCTCAAAATGTTGCCCAGGGAGTACCGCGTGGAGGTGGGCTACCGTACAGTAGAGCATTTCAAACAACCTAGAAACGAAAACTGGGAAACTAAATAATATTTTCATTAATTCTGATCGACTTTAAGTTGCAATGAAGAATGCTATTTATTCATTTATTAATGACAATGTCATTTTATCTCTCAACACCCTTTATTGAAAATTGTGTCCCAAAAATGCGACATAAAAAAGCGACATAATTTTACATGTATTTACACTCATGTCCATAAATTAAGGATAATTCAGAATCACACAGAAATTGATCTCTAAAATAAAAATTTCACCTGTGGAATGATCACACACATCTTGAAGAAGAATATGCAAATTACAGGAAACCACCAGATGGCGTGGATAGTACGTCACAATGACGAGAGTATGAGAGAGGGGTATATAAGGAATGGTGGCAAAGAAGTAAAATTGTTCACAAACGCTGTGAAAGCCTTTCAGTGCAAAAACCGCATAGTTATGGCACAAAGGAGGCATTTGGATGATGTTTTACGTGGCAGAATTATCGGACGACTGGAATGTGGACGTACCCAGCTGGAAGTATCCGAGGAACTTGGAATCGCCCAGAGTGTCATCTCCAGGCTTTGGCAACGATTCCAAGAGGATGGTAATGTGAGTAGACGTTACAGCACAGGTCGCCCCCGAGTTACAACGCCGAATGAGGACCGCTATTTGGCAGTTACTGCCAAAAGAAACAGACGGAGTACAGCATCAGACCTGTCTCGTCAGCTCTCTTCAGCTACCGGTACGACAGTTTCAAGGCAGACCGTGTACAGACGCTTAGGGCACATTGGTCTATATGCTCGTAGGCCTGTCAGATGTGTTCCACTTACCGCAACTCACTGTCGCCTGCGATTAACCTGGAGTAGAGAGCATGCATTGTGGACACCGCAACAGTGGTCTTGTGTGATGTTTTCCGACGAGTCCAGGTTTAGTTTGGAGTCTGATTCTCGCCGGACATTCATCTGGAGAGCGCCAGGTACCCGTTACCACCAAGAGAACACCATTGAAAGACACCGTTACGGTGGTGCAGGATGGCTCGTTTGGGGAGGAATTATTCTTGGTTCCAGAACTGACCTGCATGTTCAGAGTGTAACGATGACAGGCCACATCTATCGGGATGTCATTCTGGAACAACATGTACGTTTGTTTCGGGGCGCCATGGGTGCTGAATTTGTGTTTATGGATGACAACGCCCGTCCTCACCGTGCAAACATTGTAGACGAATGCCTTCAATCGGAGGATATCACCCGTATGCATTGGCCAGCATACTCACCGGACTTGAATCCAATAGAGCATGTGTGGGATATGCTTGGCCGACGAATTGCAGCCCGTCAACCCCCTCCCACCTGTCTACCGGAACTTCGGAGTGCATTGCTTGATGAGTGGTGTAATATTCCCCAAGATCAGATGGATCATTTGATACTCAGCATGCCTAGGCGTTGTCAGGCCTGTATTGCATCGTCCGGGAGACATACTCCGTATTAACCATCATACTAACCATGTTATACTGTTTTTTGTAAATAGGTTCTTTTTTGAAATTTGGTCAAGGGAGTAAAACTTGCAATTTTTATTAATTATGTCAAACATATAGCATCTTTTTTGCTCTTTACTTTTTGTTTAATAAATAGACTTTACAAATAAGTCAAATTTGTTTTGCTTCTTTCTCTTTCTTTGCCTGAACTTCATTATCCTTAATTTATGGACATGAGTGTAAATACTATTAGTTCACAACAGCTTTAATCTATTGTTACAATATTTCGTAAGGTGTAGAATATGCTTCACATGTATTTTTGCTGTAAGGGTTGCTGTATTTCGCCTGGTAACCCTATTGGCGAGTCATCCAGAGTGGATAAGAATGCCAGGCTGTTAGGCTTATGTTTAAAATTATTCTTTTTTCCACTTTCACATTTGCTATGCCAGTGCCCGAAGCGTTTACACCTTTTACAAGTTATTCTTGTGCATCCTTAATTTTATGAGTCCATATTTTATGTTTCCATGTTTCGTAATTATCTTTATTCATTGTTTCAATTCGCCAAGTTGTCATCGTGGGTCATAGGTTGTCATCGACCCACGTTTGCAATTGCAAGGAAAGATCAGGAAACCCTCCTACTTCCAGTCGATGAAATAAATGTAAAGGAAGAATAAAAGAAAAAGGGGTGAGAGATAAAATGACATAGTCAATTAATATCGTTTTAGCATGGCAATAATGAAACTAAAAAATTAGGGGGGTTCAGGGGGGTCTCCCCTGACAAGGCTCGAACAGCCGAGTATATTTTTTTAGGCAAATGTATGTAGTGCAGATTATTGCATTTTTAGGGAGACTCTTTGTTTTTGTGATTTTTTTTTGTTGGTTATTGTTTTACCGTGGTATCAAGACAATTTCTGAAAGAGGCATTACTCTGAATTAAAAACTTTTGATAAAAAACTACAAAGTCGTTGAAGAAGTTGCAGAATATTTGCAAAATAGCCTTTAGTAGACATTTGCGTTTAAAATTTGTCGGTTATTCGAAATACTTTAGGAACACTCCCCTTTCGGCATCCCGCACTTCAACTCTCGATGATGTTTCTGAGAGGACTGGCGGTAGCCAGGTACCAACAAGGCCTTAAAGACGTAGCGGAAACCCTTTTCTTGGCATTGCATGGTGGAGGGAAGCAGGCGGCAAAGATCGTTAGACGTCGGGTATATAGAACTGGAGATACGGGAGGCGCCGTTTATATTCTCATTGGATAGGGCGGCAGGGGGCGGTATTTTGATTTAATCAAACCTAGTTTGAACTATGTTCCAATATAGATAAAATTATGAAACTTGGTGGGTCTTTAGGTCTTGCCTAGACAAATCATTTGATACTTTGTTGGACATTGTCGGACCAATAGTGCGCGAGTTATAGCCATTTGAAGTTCGCCAATGTTGGCTAAAATGGCAGTGTAAACACTTGCATTTTATTTTCTCGAAAAACAAACGGGCTCTTTTCTGAACACGCGAACGTCCACTAGTGTTCTGAACACCGGAACAGTCCGTGCAAGGCCGCCGGAACCATAGATGGGAAGATACGGGTGGATTTTACCCTTTATAGGCGTAAAGTGACGGAGACGCCGAGATCTCTTTATTGCGACGAACACTTTTTTTTAACTATGTTCCAATATAGCCAAAATTATGAAACTTGTCGGGTGTTAAGGTGTAAGGAATCCACCAGAGGGGCCGACCCAGGGGTTTACGGCTTTAATCCCTCTGGGGAAACATTTATTTATAATCATAAAAATACAAACTATGCCGCAGGCAGAACTCACAAGCCTGCGGCAGAACAAACAACAAAAGAACATGTAAAGTCAACATAATAAAAATAAGAACAAAAAGAGCAACCTCCACAAAGGCTTCACCAGCACTGTCAACCATATCTACCAGGCACGAGCAACGATTGTTTTATAATGTCACCTTAGCTTTTTTTTTTTTTTCTTCCAGTGCGCCAAGATTTAGGCCATTATCACTGCCATCATTATTATTATTATTATTATTATTAATTACAACACCGGGGGAAAGCTAAGTTTATCTAAATTTTATATTACTGTACAGTTCTATTAATCTATTGTAGTTATCTTTTATTAAGTTCATTATTCTATGTATCTGTATTATTTGTATAAAATTTTGATATTCCGTTACATTATTGTTTCTGCGTATGTTATGTGGCATTAGGGGACAGCCTCCAAACACAAAATGCAGCGGGTCACCCAGGGACCCGCAGTTACAATTTTCGGTGTTCCTCTTATTAATCCTTTTTAAATACTTTGGGAAGCTGCCCCCACCAGTAATGAACTTAATTGCTATTGTATTGTTGATATCAATATTATGTTTAATTTTAGGTATGAAGTTATATGTATATCTGCCTGTTTCACCGTTATTCCACAAAATTTGCCATTCAGAATCTATTTGTTTGTTTATTAGATATACTATTTTTGAACGTGGAACCGATAGTGTTTGTTCTATTACTTATAGGATGGTTATTTGTCAAAGGTAATTTGGCCAGTTGATCTGCCTTTTCATTCCCCCAGTGTCCTACATGAGCCTTGATCCATATCATAATTATCCGTAGATCACTATTGTTTTTTAATAGATTATATAATTAGATTAAAATTTCAGTATAGGGACACAGAGACTTCAATTTCTCCACCGTGGACCTGTTGTCAGTGTAGATCTTAATAATAGATTTGAAGTTATTCGACACCGCCCATTTCAAGGGTGTTAAGGTGTTGCCACAATGTATGGATTTTTATTTTGTTGGCCATTGCCGGACCAATGGTTCGCGAGTTATAAGCATTTGAAGTTTGCCAATTTGGGCGACCTAGGTATAAAATGTTTATAACCAAATTCTAATTATAACCGAAAGTAAATCGCGCCAAATGACATCTATTGGCACCAATAGCCCAAGTACTAAGCGGCTAAGTCGTCGGGTATATAGAACTGGAGATACGGGAGGCGCCATTTATATTGTCATTGGATAGGGCGGCAGGGGGCGTTATTTTGATGTTTTCAAAAGTGCGCTTCTCCTTTATGAGCGTGTTTCGATCACAAGAGCAGAGCGAAATATAACAATAAGCGAGGAGGGGAGTTCTCAGAAAGAAGAGGAAGCGAGGACGAGAATTCTCTGAAAAAACACCACTGAGAGAGCACTCTCGCGGAAATATCGGTAGGTTTCTATGAAAACGGATCGCTCCGCAATGTATGTTTTTTTCGCTCTTAAGGTTTATGCGTGTAGCCTGTGGATTGTAATCAATAATAAAAGTGCAGAACCAAATGTTACGACAGTCTTAAATACAAAATTTCAATATTCCATTTCTAATAGTTTTTATTTTTATTCGAGATACCTACTTATTTTTAGCGCCAAAATTTGTAATATTGCCCCTAAGTTTACCAAGGTTGGGGACAGTTGGCAATATTTTGGGCAGGAGCTAAACAGAGATAGTTCAGGGATTTTTAATGTGAAAGGCATGTCCATAGACTTTAATGCATCGAAAGTCTTTCATATAACTCTGTAAATAAACTACTCAGCCAGTTGGAATCAAAAAGGGAAATGCACAGCTATGTTTTAAGGCATTCCTAAATTTGAAATTTCTTCGGCTATTCCTCTTTGAGTTAATCGAATTACACAAGAACATACGTACATAAATACATGCATACGAGCAGACGTCCCTCAAATTTAATCAAACTAGATCGAAAATGCAACATGCGTACGTACAGACATTACCAAAATACTAGTTAAAGCGAGTTCTGGGATTAAGGCCAATTATCTACACGAAGGATCTAGGCCTGTGGATGGGGTGCCCTCCGTTGGGGGTCTTTCTGAGGTTTCCTAACCCGTATTTACGCTAGATTTCGGTGGAAACCACGGAAAACTCCGAACGGTTAGGTCGGCGGACGCGACCTGGTTTTGAACCAGATACCTTCCGTCTTCCAGTTGAGAGCGCTATGCGCTCGGACTAGTAAAAACAAATCGAACATGTAACATACGTATATAATTTCATACGTAGATGGAGTATACTAAGTAACGTATAGTATGGTTACGTATATAGTACGACTATATACGTAAATAGATGGAGTATACGACGTACCTACATGCATGCATATACGTCGCGTAGTAAAAGTGTATTTCTTCTATACTGTACTGCTTCTGCACTGCATTATCATATAAGAAAAATGCGATTACAAATGCATTTCAAATATAAAAGAAATCTGCAAAACACTTGAATGTTATCATTCCAATTGCATCGTAGGGACGGAAAGGGTTAAATGCATGTCAACATCACATAAGAACTTATCGAAAAGTGTTACTGACCCTGGTGTTTGGCCAACCTCACGCATAAAGTGAAAGGGCCAGTTCCCTAAATCCGTGTCCAACCCGATGAAAACTCATCGGTTAGACTACTTCGGACGTTTCCACGTCCGAGGGGACATGAACTGCGTGTATCCGAGCAGTTTCACAGTGAATGGCCCGATACCTTCTCATCGGCCGGTGAAGGCCCGAGCAAAATGGGGGTTGGGTCGCCGCCTGTAACAACAGTGAGAGACAGTCAGCAGGATCGCCGCCTGTTTAGCGAAAGGCTTCGCACAGTGGCTTTGACAAGAGCCGATCCACTTATCCACTGAACAGAGTCATCAGACAAGATCTTGCTTCAAAACAGGTAGGGAGTAATGTCGACGCGCAGGGAGCCCAGTCGACGTTGCTCAAATGTGTAAGTATATCAATTCTTCAAGCTAGTCTGTCGAATGGTTTAAAGTGGGTGCACTGCATCGGCATCTAGCGGCAAGTCATAGCAAAATGGATAGCGTAAAAGTATTCTCCGTGCTCAAATATCTTCGTGTGCCAATTTTCATCGAAATCAATTGAACAGTATTTTCATAGCGAGTAGTTGAACGGTACAGAAGGCGAGTTATAGCAAAACGGATGCAGCGAAAATATTCTTCGCGTTCAAACATCTATGTATACGAATTTCCATGGCGATCAGTTGAACGGTCCTGAAGTAATTGGTTTAAAGTGAAATGTAGTGGCAAGTTATAGTAAAATGGATAACGCCAAAATATCCTCCGTGTTCAAATATCTATCTGTACCAGTTTTCATAGCGATCAGTTGAACAGTCTTTATATGCTGTAGCGCCATCTAGTGGCGAGTTAAAGAAAGAAGTTGATACGTTGCAGCGCCATCTGGTGGCGAGTTAAAGTAATGATGTGTTACAGCACAATGAAGTGGCGAGTTATAGCAAAATGGATAACACGAAAATATTCTCCGTGTTCAAGAATCTATGTATATCAATTTTCATAGAGATCAATTATCAGGTCAAGAAGTTGGTGCGTTGCATTGCCATCTAATGGCGAATTAAAGTAATAATGCGCTAAAATATATTGTCCGTGCTCACACACACAAATGTGTAAGTTTGAAAATTTTTATGGCGATTGGTCGAACGGTATAGAAGTTGATGCGCTGCAGTGCCATCTCGCGACAAGTTATAGCAAAAAGTATAGTGTTCAAATATCCATGTGTACCAAGTTTCATCAAAATCGGGTGAACCGTACTGCTCGCCCAAAGATAACAGGTCGGCTTTGGCGCGCTGCCAAAAAAATGTATGCTGCGAAAATGGGTTCAGATGTGCAAGAAATTCTCTCTCTAGTATGAGCTGACAGTGTTGCCAATTTAGCCTCTCTTTTTGGCTAAGTTTTGGCCAACTGGTAATACGGAAGTATTTTGCAAATCGGAAATGGAAGTCCAAATGTCTCAAAAAACGCTACTACCGTATAGAATTTAAGAGTCCTTGCACGAGTGAACCCATATTTCCTATGAAACAAATCGCAGCATCCATTTTTTTTTTTGGCAGCGCGCCAAAGCCGACTTTTTACCTTTGGACGAGCACTAGTTTCACAGCAAGCGCTTGAACGGAATAGAATTCGACATTACGACGAAGATGTATAGCAAAATGGATAGTGTAAAATATTCTCTGTGTTCAAATATCCACAAATAATCAATTTTCATCGAAATCGGCGCAATTTTTTTCTTGGCTACCAAATGTTTAACCTTCTTTCAGCGACCACCTCTCTGAACGACCGATTTTTCGTGGAACGGAGTGTGGTTGCTCACGAGAAGAATTTCATAATTACTATTCGAATAGAATTCGAGAATGAATTTTTATCCAAACAGAATAATCAACAATGAATAATCTGCGCACCAGTATAAAATGTTTCTACCTTAAAATCAAGTACCCAAACTATTTTACAATGTTCGCCAAGCACAGTCTAACTATACATTTCCTTTGCAATAAACTGTCGCGTTTGCCACTCTCTAGCCAAATTTGGAAGCCATCGCCAAGCTTGGTTCGGTTTTGAAGACTTATTGTTTGGCACCCAACTTCCAGATCCATTATCAAAAATGGCAAACCTTATGAGGCTTTCAACATCCCCCCCCCCTTCCGCGTTATCTAGCAAACGTATTTAAAAAAATGCCTCGGCATGGCAAATCGTGTCGACGCTAAAAAACCTGCTCGATTTTAATAGCAATGCAGTGCTGATAATGTCTAGGAGGTATCTGGTTACAGACATGCACTGCGCATGTCCTGGATAAGTATCGTGAAATGGGCTAGTGTGCTGTCTGAGGAGCTTGTTGAGCTTCCGATCCATGGAGTTGTGTAAGGATTTCTGAAGCGGTCTTTCCCTTGCTATGGAACTCATAATATAGGAATGTCTAGATTGAGCATAACGAGAGAAAACTTGTTGCCTCCAAACGGTAGCCATGATAGTGGCATGCACATGCGCAGAATGGCCATAACTTAAATTATAATAGTATTTTCAATCATTTTAGAACGATCTGTATTTTAAAAAGTACCCGTATCGAACTATTTTCCCTCGAACTTATTTTTCTGAAGTATTGCAACGAATGTTCTATTTTACATCGACGGCTGCCATGATAGTAGCAGAAATGGGGTGCGTTTTTGTCAACAAAAAGGCCACGATGAGGAACATTGGCTGAGCAATCTCGGTATTCCTAAATCTATGATGGAACTAACTAAAAAAAAAGGATTTAAACGGATGGGCCTTTGGGATCCAGCCAGCAATCCTGGAATCCATGTTGAAATGAAACAGTAACGATTCTTCTTGTTCCATTGACACGAGGGCCCCTTGGGGGGGGGGGCAAGGCCTTTCCGAGAACCTTCTTCCACTCCGACCTCCTCCTGGCTAACGATCTACATTTAATAAACAGTTAATAACACGTAATATATATATAAATATCTACAGAGTGAGATCTTCTTACACACAATCAATCCCTCTGAGCTTGTGCCTACCCCTTCTTCTGTTCCTACATGTTTATGGCCTAAGATCTTAAAAGTCAAGGATGAGGGGGCCCATTCGGCAGATATGGCCCGCAAACCTCAGACGACCTATCTTTATGAATTGAATGATATCTGCCTCCTTAAATAACCTATTGAGTTCAAAGTTGTGTCTTCGTCTCCACCGTCCATCGTTCACAGCACCCGATATTTTTCTATCGTTCAAAGATGGCCAGCTGCTCTGCCTGTGCTTTAGTCAAAGTCCAAAGCTCGGATCCATAAGAAAAAATAACGATTCCAACAAGAAAACTGTGCACGAGGGAAGTGTGCCTGAAAAGTTAAGGGTCTGTCCTCCGCTTCGTCCTGTGTTCGATTCCCACCTCTCCCTTGGTTGTTTGTGTTTGATTTTATGAATTGTATAACTTCCTTTTTTTATGCTAGTCACTGGCCGCATTCGTAAACGTCAAACGAGTTTCTATCTAAGAGGTTCGTAAAGGAAACTAATGCATTCAGTTTATAAACTAGAAAGTCCGTATACAAAACTGAGTGCGATTAGTTTCAAACCAGAGTACTGAAATAGTGTCCGTCGTTATGGAAAGAATGATGTTATGGAAAGTATTTTACGTTTACTGAAGCTGCAAATATTATTTTTTCGAGGAGGAAATTCATGCGTACGTTAGAAACTGCTACGAAGGTACATAATTTTTCAAAGGTAATCATTTTCTTGTATTTTTCATTTCAATAAATTCAAAAATGCATATTTTAGTGTTGAGATTGAAGCTGATTGAAACGGTTATGAGCGAAATTTGAACTTCTCTCGCTGAATACTTTTGAAGAAATGAAGTTTGAAGTTCGAAAGTTGAAATTTCTAAATTTTGATCTGTGCACTTCGAGGATGGCCACTCTATCTTTTAAAAATTCTGTTCATTTTATATTGAGTATGTACTAAAAACTCTCCTCAGCAAAATGAACGCGTTCTCAAATTGTAAACAAACACGTCTCCTAGGCGACGAAACTCAATAAACTGAAGTTGTTCGCAAAGTCAAAAGGAACGGATAACCACAGACAGCACTCAGCACACGCATTCCAGTTTTCTTACGAAAACTCGTGCAACGAGCTTGTCGTTTACGAATGCACCCACTGCGATGTCTATTTTTTTAGACGAGGGCCGTTTTAGATATGCGGTCACTTGGATCCAAGCCAACGAGTCCGAAAATGAATCCAGTCCAAATACAACCCTAAAAGGGAAATTATAAACAAGGCTCAATACATTGATCGGAATATTTGAGGACAATCATCCAGCACCCTCGCCGAGAAAGGGTAGGTCAGATCTCACGGTTTTACTGCTACTGAGGTACCAGGTGGTAGAGAATTCCGAGGGATTCCAGTATTCAGGCATTCCTTTCCCTCGCTACAGACCCTTGCGCAGAAGAATTTCGACAGATGGATTTTCGAAGAGCAAGCCTAGGATACTGAAATGCGTGTTTGAAGGAGATGGCAACAGTGACAGCGAAAACAAAAGCTGTAAACAAATACAAAATGTTTTCAAGGAAGGATAAAGAACTTTAAGAAGATAAAATCAAGCACCATCGCCGAGGAAGGGTAGGTGAAATCTTATGATTTCGCTTCTCAATTCCACCCGTGTGTCGTCTGCTACTTTCCAGCAAAGATCACCGACTAGAGTACTTGTCAGATTTGGGATGATCGGATCGCAAGTATTCACTTTCTAGCAGCCATCTTGTTGCCCGCTAAGTTTAATAAACATCCCAAATTTTCAGGTGTGTCGTGATCGCATGCATTATCTTAGTTTTCTATGGTAACGATCTCCTTTCACGTTAAGTTAGACATCTGACGAATGAAAATACACTTGTATGTGAGGGTAAGGGGAGGGGAAATGCAACTTTGTATGTTTTGTACTCACTTTTTTGTGTGTAGAGAGTGTTTTCATGGTACAAATGAGCTGTAAAGGATCGTATGTTCTCTTAGGACCACACGATTGCACAATTGAGACAATGATATTCTGGAATAGTTGCAGATGCCAAAAATTTGTTTACGTACTAAACATTCTGCCTTGTAAATTCTTTTTAAAATACATTTAGAAGTCCACTAGCTTGATGATGGATAAAAGTAATTTTTTATGTGTTTATCATCCTTTGTTTTCCTTCTTTTTAAACAGTTTACTATTTTTTAAAATCTTTTCTGAGATCTTGTTAGAAATACCCTTATACAAAGTGAGCAGAACTTTCATTGGAGTTTGTAAAGCTGTTTCCTGTGATATAAAACAGGAAGAAATTTCATCAGCATCCAGTCTGAAATTTGGAGGGTGATAATGTGTATGTGTCATTTCTGTAAGTTTTTAAAAAATGACAGAATGGATGTTTTGGATTCCTAAAAATGGATCCAAATAAAATAGTAAGAAAATGAAAAATTGAAATCTGAAATCAGATACTTCTGAAAAATCACTCTGGCCCAGGGCCTTATTTTGAAAAGGCCCCAAAATAAATAAAATAGTTAAAGACAGAATGTAATTGGCCCGGCCAGCGGCCTGGCGCCTGGCTTGAACTGGGAGACTGAGGGTAGCTGGTTCAAAACCAGGTCGCGTCAGCCGATCTAACCCATCGGAGTTTTCCGTGGTTTCCTCCGAAACGCAACGTCAATACGGGTTAGGGCTCCTTAGAAAGACCCCCAAGGAGGGCACCCCACCTCTCGGCCTAGATTCCTCGTGCAGATAATTGTCCGTAATCCCACAACAGAGTCTAATGGACGTTCAAACAGGTTTTTGATAACATTAACTAATAAGTAAAAAATATGCATGGTAAAAAAATAAAGTAAATGAATAAATAAGTCATGTCAAAAGCATGTACTCTAAAACCACTTTCCAACACAATCTTGTTTCTTTACGTTCTACCACGTAGCAAATGATTAACTTTTCGCTTCCATCGTTGCAAAAACGCACAGGAAGGAATATATATGGTTTAAAATATAAAACAGTTTAAAAAACTTTTCGACGATACTTTTCTTCAAAACGTAACCAGTCGAAATCCATTGTTGAAGTAGAACTGCTTTTTCATTTAAAACTTATTAAAAATTTATTTCTTTGAATTTCATGTTTTCTTTTCTTTTCTTTTTTTTTAGGAGGGGGGGAAAAAACTTTACTTTTCGGTACACCCGATAGAATTAATGTTATATTTTCGCGGTTTCTAAACACTCTATTGTAAAAGATGTTTATGGTTCGAGTTTGTCTGCCTGTCCGTGCCAGTGGCGTATCCAAGGAGGAGCGCTCCCCGATCCCACTTGAATGCA
>JAWZYV010004157.1:0-12735 GCA_038373885.1 Cheiracanthium punctorium
GTCCCAGAGGTTCAAGATAGGGTTCAGGTCTGGGCTCTGGGCAGGCCAGTCCATTCGATGTACTCTATTGGCACCATAACAAGCCTTCATTAACCTCGAAACACGACAACTGTCATTGTCGTCCTGAAAGTAACAGGGGTCCAACCCGTAAAACTGCCACAACGTAGGAAGCACATTGTCTTCCAAAATAGTGTAGTAGGCATCGGCGTTGAGCTCACCATGAATGGGGACCAAGGGTGCCAGTTCATACCAGGAGAAACACCCCCAGACCATAATTCCACCTCCGCCGAACTTGACTGTAGGCACAATGCATTCTGGCAGGAGACGTTCTCCAGGCAGACGCCAGACCCAGACCCTGTCATCCGAACGGTAAAGGGTGAACCTTGATTCGTCTCTAAAAAGAACCCGTTTCTACTGATCTACAGTCCAATTTCGATGTGCTTTGCACCACATTAACCGAGCAGCGCGGTTGGACTTTGTGATCAAAGGCTTATGGGCAGCAGCACGACCATGAAAACCAAGCAGATGTGCTTCCTTACGGATGGTATTCATTGAAACAATACTCCCGGATGCCTGTTGAAACTCCTCGTGGATGAGGGCCATCAGTTGGGTGCGGTTCTTCCGAATTTTTCTGGACAGCACTCGTCGGTCTCTATCTCCCAGTTTCGTTGGTCTGCCGACTCGGGGCACATTCCGACAATCACCGCTCACCTTCCACTTCTTAATCACATAGGCCACTGTCGATTTTGGGTACTTCAGATCGCTAGATATGTCCCTTAAGGATCGGCCACAGTTGTGATACCCAATAATTATACCTTTCTCGAAATCAGAGAGCTCCGAACTGCGCGGCATCTTGCATGCGACTAATGCTGATGCTGTTTCCTACACGATATATACCGGCGGAGGCCGTGACGTACCTCAGGACCGCAGATATCGTCATTTGCATAGGTGTCCAAATACTTATTGGTAGACAGTGTATATACATATATAAGTTTTCCCCTTGAGAGGATGGTTTTAGACCACCTTCCCCTATTATAAATATATCGTGGACATGCACTGAATTCGCATATTAATCACCCCTACTACTTATTATAAATTCCAGAGTTCTTCCTATTAATTTCAAACGCCAACAAAGATTCACAGAGGAGATTTTCAATATCTATAAAAGTAACATTGTGTTGAGTGTTTTAGCGTTCTTCAGTTTCCTTTTAATCTCTTTACGAATAACTTGGAAAGAACTAGTTTGAGTACATTGCAAATAAAATCCTTTATGCTAAAATAAGAGTTTCTGGTTATATACAGTGGCTTTTTCTTTAAATTTTATGCAAATGAATGCAAATAATTATGTACATAAAAACTATAACTCCAAATGGTAACTATTCCGAAGTTTCTTTTTATTTTTGCTCTATTTTGAAAGATTAGAAAATCGTCAAAGAAAGAAAAATAAAGGAAAGAAAACAAAAAAAAGTCCTTCAACAAGAATAAAAAAAGAATACGGCTATAAATGAGCACGTATTTTTTCAGATTTTCTTTTAGAAGCACGATTTAAACACAAATTTTGAATAAACGCATTTTCAAATTAATCCATGTACAGCAGAAATTCTCAACTTCCGACTTTAAAAACTCCGAAATTTCTATATTACGGACGAAATTGGCTCTTAACCCTTTGAGGCGCAACCCTTTCCCAATGCTGAAAAAGGGCAGCCGTTGCCATTGCTTGACTTAACTACCAGCCAGATGGCGGACGATCGAAACGTTCCTCGCGTGCCACAGATCTAGAGACCCTTTTTTGACGACAGCTGGCTGTGCGCGAGCACAGCCAACTGCGTCAAAAAAGGGGTCTTGCAAAACAATTAAACCATTGTTTAATTGTTTTCTAAGGGACAAGTTATTTGTTATCCAAGACGCTTTGGAAAACAATTAAACCATTATTTATTCAATGAAATTATCACATGATGTGTTCAAAATGCGAACCACCAGATGCAACCACATACTGAAAACGTAAAACAGCTTGGTCCACCGTCGCATTTAAAATCTCTGGTGTTTTGATAAACTATAAATGATATTTTTATTGTTTATATGCCTCTTAGAATGTCATTATGCTCTGTCTATCGGTTTTGGAAGTTGTATATACCACCGGTGAACTTTGAAATACGGTACAGCGCCGTCTATCGGGTGAAAATGGCGATATTCTTTTTTTGCATATTTGACTTGCGCAAGTTCTGAAACGTGTAGATACCAAATTTCACTGGAATATTCCCGGTAGTTTTCTCTCCAGCACCCCGTAAACACTTGCAGTTTTATTATGGCCACCCTGTATATCTATAATCGGAAGAGTTCAGTAATCCGTAATCTGTAATGTACCAATGATTCTACTGTATATAACTCCTCAATGAATGTGCTTTAATTTTAATTCATACTTTTTTCCCATTCTGGAAAGTTAAGTCCACTTTAAAAAAAATTAACCTGGTTATTATGATTTATTATAATTTTCATTTCTGGATTTTTATAATCCGAAAATTTCTGTAATCCAGAGTCTGTGAAATCCTAGCGATTCCGGATTTGAGGAGTTATTCTATATGCAACTAGGAGGCTTGGTAGAGCAAATTAGGTCTGAGAATAAAAGCACATGACCAGCTTCATTATTTTCTGCCCCTATAGTTGAATAATCCCATAAATGATCGCCTTCACCGTGGTCACTTTTAAGTGAAAGGTATGTCTTGGATCTTTTCAAAACGAATTGTTATAAGAATTATAATAGTTTTCCGGGATATAAAAGAGATATTCTTTGCGACGAAAAATGATTTATTTCTGAGAAGGAAAAAATACTTTTATAGCCATTACGCTCGACATCATTAGTTTTAACAATAAAATAGTGTTCCTGGCAGTGAATGATTAAAAGGTTTCCCAGGACAAGTTTTGAATTTATTCTTTTCATTTATCATGTATCCCTTAACAATTTATCATTAAAACAAATTTACCCCGGCTTTCGTATTCAGACATTTTTCTGATAAAATTCGGTTGCATAAAATTTGTGTTGTTTTTATAGTTCCGAGTGGATGCATTAATATTTTATCGAAAACAATCTGTGGTGTCGCTGTTACTGATTTCACGAACATTGCATATTGCATGGATGTGCATTTCATGAATTTTAATGGATATGACAATAGCAGATAACAGATTAAAGACTCTTAAGGTATAAAAATAAATCTTTATTTTTTAAATCCACCTTGAGGAATAAAGCCAGTTAGTTTTAGTTATTAGAGTCTACCCTTAGTTAATAGAAATACATATTTTATGCTACAAAAAAATTAACAACCATAGGTAATATGTACAGTTACAGAAATTTACAGGGTGACAAAGAATTCATGATACAAGCTTGCGGGAGAAGGTTTCTCAAAAAACTAACCTCAATTGCATAACAATATGGGGTCACAAATTTCGTCTTCATGACATATTAACCTTTTTTAAAACGGGTGAACGATTTTTAAACCAGTCAAAGGAACTTCTAAAAGAACGGGTGTGGTTTACGGGTGTGTTAAATAGGCAATGCACTCCAGCCTCTGTTATAATTCTCATGTTTCCTATGTTCAGAGAAAATAGGGAGATAATGTAAACACCAATAAACACTAGCGTTTTGAACGTAAAAGTATCATTCATTAACTACTGCTAACCCTTTATAAGGCAAGTTTATGTGCAGAGAATTGACAGTACTTGGGATTTCTCTGGGCCGTTTTTTAGGATTAATTTATATATTTTCCTCTACTTTTATATCCCACGTGAATATTGGAGAAACCAGTATTAAACAAACATATAAATTTTGCAGGAGAATACATTAATTAATCACAAAATCAAAGTCAGAAGACTACTTGATGCTTGTACACGGAATTAAACGCAAAACACCTAATTAAGAGCGATAATTCATGGCCTCATTTTTTAAATAATTATGCGTGATTTCTTTAGAAATGCAATTCAGATAAAATTTTATAAGTCAAATACAATTAAATCCTATATACATGTAAAACATACTTATCCCTTATTACAGAAAAAAAATATGAAAATTCACTAGTGATAATTGATCTCAGTAGTCACCGTAGGTGACAAGTACTTTTACCACGGCCTTAGAAAGGGTTAAATAAAGGGCAGCTTCAACAGAGGAGACGTAAAAGGGGAAAAATACAAACTGGATTTTTCTGTCTTCATAGGTAACAAAATCAAAAAGTCTTCCCGTTCTAAAAAAATCAATAATCACTTTGGAAAACGTGTTCGTATACAGTCTTAAATGAGTTTCACAAAAATTGGGCTTGTGCTCAACAATTTACCTAATAAAATTAAACCGAATTCCTAAACTATTCATTTTAGGCAAGGGAAAGATCTTTTCTAAGAAAGATTTTTCTGATTCTAGAAAGATCTTTTATTTTTTTTATAATTCGTGGTAGGAAAGTTCACTATTATTTCAACACTTCTTCCAAAGCAATTATTAACAGTTACATGAGGACGAAATTTGCGACCCACATTGCTGTACGATTCTGATGCATCTCTAAGTAACCCACTTCCCGCAGAAGTTTGTATCATGGATTTGTGTACACCCCTGTACAAAATGCAATGAGAAAATTTTGAGTTTAATATTTTTCCACAAAACGTGTACTTCCTCATATAACGTTGCATTTAACACAAACTAACATCTTAAAATTTCCTACTGAAATTTTAAAATATGACTTTTTCGTAAAACAGATAAATAGCAGTAACCAATGTTGGAATTAAAAAAAATAATAAAGTGCTCCCAATGTTTAATTTCTTTTTTCTAAAAATTTAATTTTTTTAAAATCTAAACGTAAAAATGGTAAATTTTGTTGTTTTTAAATAACAGACAGTCGGTAGTTCTGGGTGCATTATGCTAAAATTATCCTGAAAATGCACCATTGCTCTTAATAGATATCCTAGAACATGAAAAAAGTTAAAGGGAAAAAACATTAAATTGCAGATATTCAAATTTTTACATAATAAACGCTTGATATTAAGAATGCTTCAAGTTCAATGGAAACAACAACTTTAACAACGTTTTAATAAATCCTAAATAAAAATAAATAAATAAAAAAAAAGTGAGCGAAGTTTCCGAGAGATTTCGCTTTACAACTCCAAATTTTCTTAAACTTCAGCTTATATACTAGCACAGAGGTTTGTCAAAAACTTCGTTAAGTATATTAGTTGGTTCAAAAAATGCATAAAGCAAAACCTTTAGTAACTTATGTGAAGCGCATCTAATTCTATATGGTAAGTGAACATGTTTTAAGATTTTGATAAAACGTCTGTAGCAGTTTAAGACAAATACCGATAATTATATAATGATTTAAACATACAAAATCATTTAAATATTATGATAACATTTAAGTTACAGAAAAAAACTGAGCTATAGACAATTTAAAAACCGTGATGCATGTGACGCAGCCATAATATAATAAGATATTCCGTTTCAAATGTAAAATACCAGGATATATGATAAAATTATTTTGGTTCTGTAATACGTATAACTTACATTAAAAACGAAAGATATAGTTTATTTATTTATTTTAAGAAGTTAAATTTTTAAGATTTAAAATAAACTGACTATTTCACTTTTGATTTTAAAAGTAGATTTTTCCTCATTTAGCAAACAAAATATTCACAAATAAATCAACGAAAAATTTAATTAAAATAATAATTTTCTTTGCTAAAAATTGATTTTGTTTCAAATAAATTTACGTTGTTACAACTTATGAAGGAAAAATATTAAAACAATGAAGTTACATTCATAGTATAAATGTATCTTTCAAAAGTTTTGAACGTACTCCCTTATAAGTATGAATTCTGACATTTCTCATTAAAAGCAAAACTTTCAGGACTCACAAAAGAATTTGGATTAAAAGAGAAAATTCTCTAGAAAGAAAAATGAATCGTTTCTCACATTAAAAATAAAATAATGGTTCCATACCCATTGCATTCAGCATCATTAGTTTTAACCATAAAATTGTGTTAGTGACATTGAATGATTCAAATTATTTCAAAAGAAGTTTCACATTTTATCAGCATTTTTAAAAATAATTTTATTGTTTTATTTTTTTATTAATTCATCACTCAACTAAAATTATTATGCATAATATATGACGCAAGTTATCTTTATAAAAATAGTCCTCCATATGTTCTTACGGCCTGATCTAGAATTTATAACTGGATTATCAAATATTTGGTAAAAGAATTAACATTATATATTTACTTCTATTAAAAAATATTCGTTTTCTCTAAATTGATAATTCATTATGGTATATTTATGTAACGTCCCGGCTAATGCATGTTGCCATTACAACTTTAGTAAAAACATTAATAGACGATGCAGATTGTGTAATATGTTTTAATAAGCGCATCAACTCGACTCAACTCTCATTTGATATGGGAATCGCATAAATTTCGGTATTATGCAAATAACTATGGCACATCATACCTCTGCAACATACAAAAGTATAGTTAAAAGAGTTCCGCGGGGATTGTATGCAAGGTCGTAGCCAGAAGGGGGGGGGATCATGGGGTTTGATCCCCTCCCGAAACTTAGGCAATGCATTAATAGTTTTTTTTTTTTACCTGTGTTGATTCTTCTGATCATTTAAATAAAAACAAATAGCGCTGGATATCCCTCCCCGAAATTTAATTTTAGTGCGGCATATCCCCTCCTGTATTTTTTTCTGGCTACGACCTTGGTTGTGTGTTGAAACTCGTAATCACGTCGACATTTTCTACCCATGAGTATTGCTAGATGGTCTTAATTTACGGTGAATGCGAGCGCCAGGCAAGAGCGGCACAGCGACTATATCTTAAAAGTTTTCCCGAACGCCACATCATTCGTGGTAGGTCATTGTAAATACAGTGAAATAATTCAGAAAGACGGACAGTGTAACCAGCAGAACTTGACCTAGCCGACCACTGTGTTTTTTGCAAAAAAGAAATCTAATTTACGTTTATTTTAAGCAATTTTCAAAAAATTGTCACTTAATAAATTTGTATATGGTCCCTTAACTCATGAAAATAACACATTTTATTTAATATAAATTAAACTATTGAACGTAAAAATTTGAAATTTTGCACAGCCATGTAATATTACTTTCTGCATCTATTTCCATTGAAATTTGGCTAGGTCGCTATTCATAATTTTTTTGAATATTAATTTAATAATTCATAATTCATATTAATATTTTATTAAAAATCATAATAATGGTGAATTATGTTTGGGTCGTTGAGTTCTAATAGTACGAAAAAAGATCAGCTTCTTATTATCAATATTATATTTCATATGATTTGTAGTATGAAAAAATATTCTATCATATGGGGAGGGGGATTTGGAATCTCATAACTCACCCATTTTCAGTTCATACTTATTGAAAATGGGTCTCCGCGGTTAAAATGAGCTAAATCTTTAAAATATGAAGTGAAATCTCGAGGTTGCTATTGGAAAAAAAGTTGGTGGGAATTTTAATATGTAAATGGCCCTTTATGCTTAGCAAATTAAAGTGAACGTCAATCGTAAACAATTAGTACCTATAATTTTGCTGTACGACGAAGGACGGCTGAAAAAAGTACAAGTGGGCCTTTTTTTCCACAGCTGTACATGTCGAAGAATAACACATAATTAAGTAGCCTAATTATGTGTTTTTATGTAGGAAAAAGCATTATTTTACTTCAGTTGATAATACAACATTTATGATTAAATTATCCGCTGTTTGATAATACAACAGTAACATTTATTTCCCAAATAAAATACGTAAATATATTTTATTTTCTAGTAGCAGTAGAAATTTTCCATTTCTTTAAAATGCTAAATATGTCCGAGTAGTCTTTTGCTATTTTTACTGTTTTTTTTATATATTATTATTTAAAAGCAGGAGAGAAAAAATTACAACATGTGTAACTGAATGTAAAGTTTCGATTTTTTTTTTTTTTTTTCATTTGAATGTAATTTTGGGATTTGAAAATAAAAGAGCTTTTGATACGTAATAAAGTAATTGTGAAATTTAAAGACTCTTACAAAAAACGAAGGAGTATTTCCTATTATTATGTAACTATACATTAAATTAAACTTACAGGTATTCTCAGACATGCACTAATGCTTTTAGATTTAAGGTTGCACTCATGCCCATTTTAAAATGGGATATTTTTCCTTAGTTTAACAATTGTGTCTAAGTACTCTAAAAGTACATTAAATTTAAATAAATTCTCGTCCTTGTTAATAAGGTAACGTGTTAAATAAAACGAAATTTTATAATTTTGTTAAGTGTTTTTTTTTTCCTCGTATGTAACAGTGCGTAGTGTTCCGATTTAAAATTCCGATGAAAACAAGCGCGGACATAAAATTTACTTACATGCATAAAAACTGATATAAAAGTTTTCAGACGCGTTTAAATTTAGAATGGGAAAAAATGCTTATAAGATCTCAAAGCCACCATGGTTTGCGAAATGTCTGACATTTTATGTCCTGTTAAGTTCGTCATTGTCAAACAATAGAAATAAACAAGTGCTACCGTACGAGTATAATTAATATATTTTATGTTAAAATATAAACATCAATAAAATGCTTTATGCACATCTACGACATTCTGTTTTTAAATTTTTGTAATGTGTTATTTTACTGCATATTTCTTGGATGTAATGGATACTGGATGTAATTAATTTTATTTCAAATTAATTTCATCCAGTGAGCCGTCAACGATACATTATTTTAGGAATAAAGCAAATATAACTTTTTTCCTTTTAATTGATAATAAATAATAAATTTTGAGTGATAAAATCCTAAAATGGTAACCCCTATGAAAAATTATAATTCCGAGATATTTTAATAAATTCTCTTAAATATCCAGAAATTTAAGACTGTAGAGGAATAAAATTTACATTGATTTCGCATTTATTATTGTTGGGGGACCAATGAATTTTCATTCTTCAAAACTTTATAAATGTGTTTTTTTGCAAGTAAGAGTTCAATCATTTTAAAAAGTGTTGATGGTTAAATTACCCACCAGAGGGGAAACCAAAACTCAGATTTATATCAAAACAGTGCCTGCCTTAACAAAATTAAATTAAAAAACAAATAATTAGTTGTACGTTTGAAAGTTTCAATATTTTTATACTTTTTCATGTGCTATAAAGTTACTTGTAAGGGCCTCTGCCTACTGGGGGAGCCTTTGGCTGAGAACTTTTTAAGGAGTTCTAACGCTTTTTCAGTTTACACTTGGAGCCTCACTACCCCCCCTCCCCTCCTCAAAAAAAAGATAAATGAAACTTTAGAACGTTAGACTGACAGCCGCGCGATGGGCCTGAATGCGGGACCTTCACTGTTCAGCCGTCTGCCATGTTCAGTGTCTTATCCACTCGGCAATGGAGGGGAGCCAAGCGGGATTCAAATTATTTGACTTTTTATGTACATACAAAGTGAATCACTCAGCGTAAAGTCATCCAAAGTGATCACCATTACGTATTTTCATTAGTTCGGTGGTTTCACCTCACGCGCACTATCACTTTTGCGAGTGCGCAAGTCCTCTCAATCACGAGGCTCAAAATGAAATAGTGAATAAGGAGGAAATAATCAAACAAATCGCATGCTTATATTTTTTGGGGATGAATCATTGTTCCGGGGAAAGACTTATCATCAAAATCTGGTCGACGGTTTTGTTTTACGATTAGTTTTTTTTTTTTTTTTTTTGTATACTTAGTACGTAGTGGATTGGATGGGATGGTATGAAATGGAAGACAATTCACCACTATAGACCGCACCACTATAGCTCATGTCCCCTCTCATGTGAAAGCTAGAGCTACGTCCGTGATTCCACAGCATTTGATTCTATGACGGGATCCTATATAAGCTGCAGTAAAGGGATAGAGCATTTGTCTAGCGTCGGTGTAATGAACATTTCTGTAGCATCTATGAATTTTCCGTATTATTTTAGCACTTTTTGTTTTGAATGCAAGAGAATATGAATAATCACCTATATGCAAGAGCTAAAAGTGCTCAAACAGAGGACTCTTTAACTGATAACTTATCTTAACTGATAAACGGAGGACTTCTGTGACTACAAAGCGATATATTTTCATAGACGCCGGAACAGCGGACAGAGGGGGTACTTGATCCCCCAGATTTTGTAGTGAGGGGTCAAAGTACACTCTTTGTTTCCACCACTTTTCGAAACCCAGAATTTATCGAAAGATTTGTTGATTCACCACCAAGTTCATAAATACGGACAAAACCACAAAATAACCAAGAATATAGAGTGGGTAGGTACACTTCAAGTTTCCCCAGAATAAGCACCCCCTGCCCTTAGAAACAACAGCATAGAATACCTTGTTGTAGATACGATAAATAGTGTGTTGAAAGATTGATTTGGGCAGCGATTTAAACCCCATTTTAAACATAGGGATTACAATGATAATAATGTCTATTGAAGGAAGTGTCTCCAGAATCCATGCGCATTCCTCTGTCATAATCAATATCAGTATTATGAAATTCATGATTATGATCATCGTTGAAGGACAAAATGTGCATAGAAATCTGGTAACCCTTAAGGCTAATTTGCTCCAACACGAGGATTGCGGCGATAGTTGTTTGAAGATCAGGAAGATCAAATCCGAGCCATCAGATTTTTGAGATTGCAACAATATATTTCAATCGTGTGTTAAAGGGTACGCGGTGACTCCGGCCAACGCTCAAATGTCAGACCAAAAACTGTGACCGTTGAATGAAAGGGTTCTTTATAAACTTATCAAACAAGATATCAACTTTCTCCCCCCCACACACACTTTAGAAAAAATCCCGTCCGGAGGCTCTGTATATTTTTGACGTTTATTAAACTGAATACCCAAATTTCTCAATCACCCTACTATGGCAAAGAAAGAAAAATGTACTCGATTTCGGGTAGACTAGCTTAAAACTATTTAACGAACTTTATACCCTTGAATAACTTTCAGTTTTGTCAATGTGTTTCCGCTTATCTTTACATTTACGCAATTGTCAAGTAAAATGCTTTTACAACGAAGAAATATAATTGCAATACTACTACTACAGTGGAATGTCCATAATAATAGGGTAGATAAGTTATAATAGGGACTTTGATCGTATTTTAACAACTGAAAGCACTATTTAAGTATTCTCTAAAATAACAATTAAAAATTCACCTGAAATATATGAAATTGATTTAACCTGAAATTGTTCATGATTATTTTTTAATAAATTGCTTTTTATATTTGTAGATACTCATTAAAAGTGATTGATTCTAACACTCTTCAAATAATTTGAATTTTATGCAGCAGAATCCAGGTAATTTATTTCTTAATTTAAAAAATTGACGGGATTATTTTTCGTGCAGACAAATTCATTCGTGTTACTAACAGTAGATGGCAGCAGTACTTGGAGAAATGAAAGATTGTGATTCTTGTTCTGCATATTGGAATTGGTTTGGAATTTTTTTTTCCCATTAAACGCGTTGTAATTGTACAGCTACTGCACTGTTAATTTTTAGTTTAAGAAAAAATCAATATTATTGACAATATTGGAAATATCTACGAAAATGTTATAAATTCTCGAATTTAAAGGTATCATTCTTGACAATAGAAGGTGTAAGTCGCAAGTAGCTCACAGAAAAATATACTCCATTTGTTAACAAAAATCTTTGGCTTTCAAATATTAAAGCTTACAATGTTTTAAAAATTATTAGCAATTTTATTTATTTCAGGCCTATTATTTGACTTGTTGAAGCTACACAAATAATTTTATTTTAAGGGATTTTGCGGTATGACCAACATTGTTCAAATATCACGCAAATATCAACTGAAATTTTAGCGAGTGTAGATGTAATTCATTCAATATTAAAATAAATAATTTTTTTAATGCTTTCATAATTGCCTTTAGAAGGAAGAAGTATATTACTAATAAAAGCAAACAGGGAACAGCTTTAGTATGGTCCCTTTTTGGCAATTTTTTGATTTGGCGACAAGATTTTGTCGCCAACCCAAGTTTGCCTTGCCGATGCCAATTGTAAACAATATGGCGGATCGGATGGCGCTGGTTCCGAGATAATTGATCGTCGCCGTTAATTTTGCTATGATTTATTTTAATGGCTTTCAAATATTTTTATGAAAAAAAATTAAACAGATAACAAGCTTACATGTACATATAGATTCGGTTTAATAAAATTTAATAACTTTTCTTTTTGTGTTTGTGCGTTTTCTTTTTGTGTGTGAGGGGGGGCTGTGCCCCCCCTTTCTCTTTTTAGTAGATTAAATTAAACAATGCAAACAAATAATATTCTAAAGGCAATACCTCACAAAAATAACAAATAAAAAAGACAAAAAAATTAAAATACATTTTAGCATTCTGACAAAAGACTACGTAAGCAAAATAAAGAACTAATTCAAATCATAACGAACAATGCTTATCTCATACCTTGATTAAAATCTCTAAATTATTGCAATATGGAAATAATAAAATCAAAATATCTAAAATTATTTCACTGTATAAAATATTAATAACGTAATTATTTGTTGCTTCTACCCTTAGCAAATAAACAATCGAGAACGAAAATATTAACCTGAAACGTACTATCAAAAGAATGTTTATTCATACAAAACGGTATATAAATAGTTAGTATGAACCTGAACATCCATTTTAAATTTCAAAAATAATTAAATAATAATAAAACTTAATGTAAAATAAAGCCATTAAAA
>JAWZYV010004158.1:0-12453 GCA_038373885.1 Cheiracanthium punctorium
AATTTCGCTCAAGAGAGTTAAACCATTTATGCCTAGAGTCCCTTTTTTGGGACGGCATTTTCGCTATTAGTTGAAAACGTTAGTTATTTTTCCTAGCCTTTATTCATGAGTATTGAGCCTCAACTCTACAAAATATTTTAACATGACCAAGTAGGATGTTGATATTTCGAATTTTATGCATAATGATTTTAAAAGAAATGATCCCTTGTTCAAGAAATTGACATCAGAAATTTATCTATTATTTCTATTATCAGTAAAAATCGAAGAAAGTCGCAAAAATATCCAGGCACAAATGGGTTAAAAGAAATAAACATTATTTTCAAGGAAAATATATTTTCCATTTCTCTTTGAATATATTTTCCATTTCTCTAAGTTTTTGTAGTAAGAATATCAAGGGTAGAAATTAGAATATGTAATCAGTGGTCCAAATGACCCGTGAGTTCATAAGTTCCTTGGTTCGTACACATGATTTGAAGGGAAAATGCAAAACGACTGCTCACGATTTTGAAAATCTTTCTAATTTTGAAATTGTTATTGAGTATTTCCCTTGATGGTTCTCTTAGACAGGTGAAATGTTGGCAGGAGTGAGAGGCTGCTCTCTGCTCTTCTGACTAAGCATGATGTTACTCAGCTATGGTCAAACTCTAAGAATGGTTTCATGACTGAAAATTTATTTGTTTGAATTCCATGTAAAAAATGCAATTACTTTTTTGCCGACCCAATATTATCAATGTGTTTGTTATTTCACTTTCTTCATTTAATATTATCGGAAATTGCAATATTCTTATAAGACTTTTGGGGGAATTTTAATTTAATGCATTAGAAGCGCTAGAAGTTTTAATGCATTACAAGATATACATCTACTGCATCTAATTCTATATACGGAAAAATTTTATTTGGGGAATATGGTAGCCGATGCAACAATAAACGCTTTATAGAATCACCATCAAACTGTAAAAACCTCTAATTTATTTGCTTCAAAATTTCATATTTTTTAATACCGCTATCTTTTACTGTGTTTTTGCACAAAGGAAATCTAATTTACTTTTATTTTAAGCAATTTTCAAAAGATTGTCACTTCATAAATTTATAGTACCAGGTTACCGAGCCATGCTCAGAGTCTAAAGGCTCCTTAAGTGTAAAATAATGAATACGTAAATGGCTTGGCACGTATCAATAATCTTCATGGTTGCCAAAGATTTTCATCGCAGTCGTTTCACCCATACATTATCAGGTAAGCTTTGGTCGGCATTCAATGTTACAATGGTATATACTTTGTTTTGAAGAGGGATGCTAAATATTCGATGGTCGGTGCCATCAGAGTTGAGCAAAAAGTAGTTTAACGTAAGGTGCCTCCTTTCCTTCTGTAGCAGATCAACGAGGGTATCAGCGAAGATCTTAGGCGATGCATTCACTAACAGTGTCTTCATTACTTCAGAAATATATCTGTCCATATTGAGGACGTTCAAATTCAGCATCAAGAATTTGAGTTGATTGAACTGTCAGATGAATGAGTTTATAAAAAAAATTCATCAAGTCTGTTATGCACTGTTCGCAACGTAGCAGTACACACCAAAATCGTTAATAGTTTTACTCGTCATATACTGTGAACAAAGCCATTGTAAAGTATGCTTTCAAATTTCGAATTCTTTGAAATGTGGGTGACATCGAAGAAACAACCACACCAATTCATTAGGAAATTCGGAATGTCCTACATCAATCTTACAGTCCCCAAAATGGTTTCGGTTAATTTTTGTTTTTACTGTTCAGAAAAGTGCAAAGCTCCAGGGTGAATGCAATCCATGTTAAAAGTTTTAAACTATGATAATAAGTACCCACATTTGTGGCAGCTTTGTATATACTTACACTGTTTACCTGAAGTATTTGTCGACGTCTAGCTGTTCCATGTCGTTCTCCTTCCAAATACTAATCATCTGTTTCATCTGCTTGTGTTTTAACTGCACGTTCACACATTTGGGCTAAGTGCTGCTGTCGGTGATCATATGTTTCCACAGCTCGTTTTTGAGCTACACTTTCATGCATTTACGTCTTTATAATACATCTATGATGATAATTCTTTACGATTGAAATTGTAAAATACTTATTTTTTTCTAATTCAAAGAAAATACACCATGCCTAAAGAAATTCTACAAACGTAAATTCAATCTTATAGATACATAAATATAGATGCCATAAAAGTATAATCTTACATAAATATGCTTTAAACATAATTTTATTTTATAAACTCAACCTTAAGAAAATAAAAAGTGTAACGCAATTTAAATTATTAGTACAAAAGGACACTTCCAAATCATGAAATCAAAAACAGAATAGATCAAAAATATTCTTTTATAATAACCCTAACAACTACTTAAACGTTCACAATAATAGAACAAACGGATGGACTGAAGAAAATGGACTTCTAACCTCGAATAAATCAAAAATACATCGCTCCTATATAGTTACGCTGATCCCTGACTCCGTCACAATTCCAGTTCAACCACTCAAAATAAAACTTTTACCATCCAAACAGATTAAAAATGTATTGTCTAATAACTTAAAATTTACACACGGTTCGTTGGTGCGATCAGCCTGAAAATTATCATAATTATGTAAAAAAAAAGAAAAAAAAGAAAGAAAAAATCTGATAATCCACCCGTTCCCTGATTTTTAAGCGGTTTTTTTTTTTGTATTTTTAGCTCTATTTCATTTAAGAGCATAAAAAAAGCTAATCATTTGAGTGTCATAATTATCTATTGCAAGTGACATTGACGTTACATTAAAGTCACGGTTATCAGGCTTTGGAGGGAAAATTACGATTCCAATTCGCTTAAGATAGCTTTTCTAAATTACTACTCAATTTAACATTTTTTCAAAAATAAAACGGTTTTCTATGCATTAAGCATGGATATAGGAGAGGATGTTGATACCAAACGAAATGTTTCGAATACGAAATGTTTCTGCAGATTATACAGTTCGAATTTCGATGTATAATAAAAATTGAATATGAAGTTATTTGATTTTAAGTGGGTAAATATTAAATATTCTGAGTGTAGACATTCTATCGTCCGCTGTAATTGTCTCCACAAAGGGCTTTATCCTTTAGTTTAATGATAGTACACAACACAAAACAACACAGTCTAATCCACTTCTAAATAAGAATTGAAAATTTATTAGAAAAAATCTTAGAAACCAGATTTCAGCCTCCCAATTTACTGCTTCCACATATGGACAACTCCCAGCCTGCGGCCGGATGGGGCCCGCCATGGCTTTTGGACCAGCCCTCAGAACAAGTCAAAACCCTGTATAAAACCTATATAAAACATTCAAACTTCCATATAAATCCGAATTATACGGCCCGCGATTTCGCTAACATCCTGAAGTCAGGCCCAGGAGGCCACGATCGTAAAGTTCTGCCCGCAACTTTTAAAAGGTTGTCCATACGATGATAAAATAAATAAGTTGAAATCATCAACTGCAGTGAATGAAAACTAAACTGATGGCTGATCATCTGCAAAATTAATTTGAATATCGGCTGCGAGCCCAATTTAGGAATCGATCGTATCATTTTTTCATCGGAGTTTCGAACATCGTTTCATTATAAACGGTTGACCCATTAAAAAAAAAAAATCGTCAGGGTAACTACATTTAAATATTTATCGTCAACTTGGCGGAATAAGGCAGTTAAAATAGAATTCAACCTAGTGCGGTTATTTTAAAAAAAATGGAATTTTCATGTTACGTCACAGGATCTGTTTTCTTACTGTGAATGACTGAAAAGTGTGTCATTTTCATTTAAATTATTGGGCTAAGCTGAAACTTTTATGCACTTTTGAAATTCGCATCATATGGATCAATAAAATACATGAAAAATATTTATTGTTTTAGTATATACGCGAAAATACATTTAGCTTTACGTTAGTTACAAAAGGATAATTGTAATAAATGCAGACAATTTTTCACATAAGATTTACGAATAGTTTTGTATTAATAACTATGAATTAAGAATAATTAAATTATTTACGTATATTACATGAAGGTGCTTGCGGGGATGGCAACGAAGACTCTTTTCGCTTTTTCTTTCGCTGGTTGCCAGGATGATATTTTGAAATAAAACTAACTTTTTAATTCTAAACAAATTTGTGTAGCTGAATGGTGTAATATATTTAGTTACTAAAATATTTATTTGTCTGTGTACTGAATATCAAGTTCCATTTATTTTATTTCTTTGCGAAAGTAATAGTTTTACTATTATATATCGATGGCGTGTATTTTTTAATCCGCCCCAAACTTATTTGAGCGATTGCATCAAGTTTGTTTTCAAACGCTCAATAGATGGCGCTACCGTCCAAAAATTTTAAATTTTAAATTTTGAGCGTTTTAAGAGATTTTTCAATCAATTGACCTAGCTCAATCGCTTCAGGGGCCCAAAAAACCCCCAGGCACGAAATTTAAAAAGAATCCTTAGAGCAGTTTTCGAGATCGTTCGGACATACACACACACCCACACACACACAAACATTCCTCGTTTAATATAAGAGCTGATGTAGTCCCTTAACTCATGAAAATAACATATTTTATTTAATATAAATTAAACTACCAAACGTAAAAAATTGAAATTTTGCACAGCCATGTAATATTACTTTCTGCATCTATTTCCATCGAAATTTGGCTATGTTTCTATTCAAATTTTTTTTAATATTAATTTAATAATTCATAATTCATATTAATATTTTATTTAAAATGATAATAACATTAAATTATGTTTGGGTCGTTTAGTTCTAATAGTACGAATAAAAATCACCTTCTTATTATCAATATTATATGAGATATGATTTAAAGTATGAAAAAATATTTTAACATATGAGGAGGGGGATTTGGGGTGCTCATAACTCATCCATTTTCAGTTCAAATTTATTGAAAATGGGTATCCGGGGTTAAAATGAGCTAAATGTTTGAAATATGAAGTGAAATCTAGCAGTTGCTATTGGGAAAAAAAAGCTGGTGTGAATTTTAATATGTAGATGGCCCTTAAGCAATTTTTATGCATAGCAAATTAAAGTGTACGTCAATCGAAAACGATTGGTATCTGTAACTCTGCTGTACGACGATCGACGGCCGAAAAAAGTACAAGTGGGACTTTTTTTTCCGCAGATGTACATGGTACTGTTAATATAAAAAAAATCGCACATATCGGGGTACATTTACGACAGTTAGAACACTGGACGGGTGGACAGCAGAACAAATTGAAATCATTCAAACTTGTAGGAAAGTTAAATATATAAATATTCATTTGATATAACATAGCGGTATCGGACGGACGCGGAGAACCAGAAACTTATTCTTTTAAGGGTTGATAGTCTGTAATTCATTTTCCAAGCACTAAAAAAATCAAAGTTTGCAATTTTGTTCCATGTAAATCCGTTAACTCGTTTTCGGTTCTTACGCATTAACGGAATTCCGTCTGCCGGAGAAATTCTACTCACTCCCACGCAGATAGCCCTTAGCGTTTAACCATTCCATAACAAAACACAATACACTAAATCGGTTGATTACAGCGCTAGTAACAAATTTTCAAAATTCCCCATCAAATCGTTATTTCTTATTATTATCACATTAGATATTTTTCGATTTACTGCCAAATAAAAAAAATAACGCCAATCTTGGTTCATTTTTCAAAGCATTTTTTTTTTTCGTACCATATTTGCAATTTATCGCAAAATTCGCCAACATTGGCAGACACTATTTTCGATGGAAAGTTTCATCTTGCAATCCTTAACAACATATATCAATTTTGTTTCATTTCAAATAACAGAATGTCTCTAAAACTAGAAGTCAAAACCCGTTGTTAAGACAATTGCAACGGGCTGTAGAAGAAAACGTTTGACGAAAGCGTGTGTACACATAACATATTTAATCTTCGTCCACCTAAAATAAATAACTTCATACTCAATTTTTATTATACGTACTAAAATCGAATTTAATTCACTTCTGGGAACGAGCGGAAACTTTTCCTGTTCAAACGATTTCATTTTACAATTGAACATCCGCGAAGAAATCATTTTATTTTAAAAAATAAATCAATAAATCAATAAACTTAGAAATCTGGAAAAAAGATTTTGCAGATAGCAATGAGTGACGTCAATATGAAGTAATTATCACATGCAATAGCTAATATTGTCACTCAAATGTTTAACTTTTTTAGTCTCGCAAATAAAATGGAGCTGAAAGTAACAAAAAATCGCTTAAAAATGAGGGAACGGATGGATTTTCAGATTTTTAAAGTAGCGCAGATTCTTTTCTATAGTTTTATACATAATTATGAAAAATTGCAAGCGGAACGCACAAACGGTGTAGATGTTATTAGGCTTTTTGTGTTAACTTTGTAATATTTTTGCAGTAATGGCGGAAAAAGTTTTATCTTGAGGTCAGGGATCAGCGTAACTATAGTAAGGATGATACGCTTTAAAGGAGACCTTCCCATAGAGTGTAATGTACTGGGAATATTTTGACAGCTGCTGTAGAAAAACTATAAATGCTGTATATATCGTTTTCAATAGGGTACATGGTACAGTAGATAAGAATATCCTATTTAAATTTCGTCGAAATCGATGCATATTTACGGGAATTAGAGCTCGGACGGACGGACGGACGAATAGACGGACAAACCGAAATCATAAACACTTTTCAACCTTGTTGGAAAGTGTTAAAAACGAAAACCTCAGCATTTGTTATAAAGGAGAATATGAATCTGTTCGATTTGCAGCATAATTTATCGATTATAAGTTACAATTAGTAGTACTACTTCATAATTGTAATGCTTTTTAAACACTCAAACATAAACAAAAAAAGGACAGTTTCTCTTTTTTAATGTTTTAGAAAGCTTTCCAGAGATAAATTTAGCTTAAGAATTAAGTACAATAGAAATCAGTTACAACTTAGGACCGAAAAAGCAATACTTTATAAGCAACCGAAGCTGTAAAACGTTTGTACTTATATACGGCTTAATGGATTGAACTTCTGGTTACACTCTTAGAGGAAGCACATCAAAATTAAATTCGCTGTGACCGCTAGGCTTTGTACGTATGTCAAAGGAAAATAATATCGTCAAAGTTGACAAATATCAAGAAATAAATTGTAACAAAAGTTCTCCGCCAAATCTGTTTGAGTCAGCTCATGCGGCACCCAGCGATTGAACTTATACATACATCAAGTTTATGTGATGCATAGCATGACTAATGGGCATGGCATTAATCTCTTTAGCTAGCTCTCAAGTGGTTAAATACTGATCTTCTTCCAAAAGTTCTCGCAGGAGACCCTCATCAACATCAGTAGGCCGGCCAGAGAGAACGCTCAGCTCCTTGAATGTCATAGGCCCTGTTTTTTAACTTTCAGTACCAAACCTTCACAGTGCCATATGATACAACAATAAAGTCTAAATTACACACATAATTCTTTGACATTCTGTAGCTGACTTTTGCAACAGAACTAGAAGTAAATGATGGTTCTAATCCAGTAAAGTGATAACTCCATTTCAGACACCTTGTACTTAATGATAACGATATTTTTTAACAACACAGTGTTCTAAAGCAAGTCTCTTTCTGTCAAATGACAAAAATTGTTTGACAAAATAAGAGCAAAGACACCAACTTGAACTGTTTGCAGACGATATTGGTGATGGCGGGAAACTTTTGTTACAACCTATTATTTATCAAAAGATAAAAAGTATGCAATTTATCAAAAGATAAAAAGTATGCTATTTATCAAAAGATAAAAAATAATTCATTTATTGTGTCTGCATAACGCATATTCAAATCTCTTTATAAAATCACATGAATGACATATTATACATACTCATCGAGTAGGCAGGGTTGTCCTAAAAGCGGCCCACAGAAATGAGATTTCTACATGTACCTAAATGTTGTTTATTTAAAAGAAATGACATACCCTATGAACTTTAATTTTCATTATCGGACAGCATAAAAAGATCATCATATTCATCTTCCGTTATATTTTCAGGCACATGATCAAATTCAGTTTCATTTTCACTATCACTATTAATCGGGTACATAAATGAATAGTTATCTTGCGTTCCATCAAAATTGTTCGATATACTACATTTTTTAAATAACTTTTTAATTATGTCAGGTTTAATTTCATCCCATGCTTGTATTATCCACACACACACTCTTTCTAGACTGGCATGACGCATTTCACGTCCTTTCGTAAATGTTTTACCTCCTTCCAGCATCCACGCATTCCCAAATTGTTTTAAAATTCCTTTGAATGGTTTATTAATACACACATCTAAACGTTGAACTAATGGCGGAATAAAAAGGGGGAATAACTGTCATGTCTGTGTTATACTCTTTCATTAATTTATTTGTATTATACGTTAAATGGGATATGAGCATATCTATATAAATAAAATTAGACTTTTGTCTGTACATTTCTAGGAATTCAAAAATTTTACGATTTCTATCCGTTTCAAGCACCCGGGAATCCGATGCGACCCTCAAAAAAAAGTTTGTCTGTCTGTCATTCTGTCGTTCTGTCCAGGGGCGTAGCCAGGGGGGGGATATCGGGATATATCCCCCCCCGAAATGTTTGGATTAGTGATGAAATTCCGTCTATTTATACACATATAAGTTCATATCCCCCCCGAAATTTTTTTCCAGGCGCATATCCCCCCCGAAAAATTTTCCTGGCTACGCGCCTGGTCTGTCGTTCTGTCGTTCTGTCATTCTGTCCGTGACGCTTTTTCTGTTTAAGCATCACATAAAAAGGGCTGAAGCGAATGATATGAAATTGGGTGTCATGATAGGTGGTAACTCAACTTAAAACATAGGCGTGGAATTTTAAAAAAATCTTGATTGGATTTTGAGATTTTGCGAAAATCGTTTCAAACTGCGTAAATTTGTGTTCAAGCATCACGTAAAAACAACTGAAGCGAATGATACGAAATTGGGTGTCATGATAGGTGGTCACTCAACTTAAAACATAGGCGTAGAACTTTAAAAAAATCTTGATTGGATTTTGAGATTTTGCGAAAATACTTTCAAATTGCGTAAATTTGTGTTCAAGCATCACGTAAAAACGACTGAAGCGAATTGTATGAAATTGGGTGTCATGATAGGTGGTCACTCAACTTAAAACATAGGCGTCGAATTTAAAAAAAAATTCTTGATTAGATTTTGAGATTTTGCGAAAATCATTTCAAACTGCGTAAATTTGTGTTCGCACATTACGTAATAACTGCAAAGGGGAAAAAATGATATTTGGTGAAATGATAGGTGGTCACTCACCTTAAACTGTAAGCATCTAATTTAAAAAAATCGATCAGAATTCGAGATTTTGTGAAAATCGTTCAAAACTGAGTGAATCTTTGTTCCCGCATTACGTAATAACGACTAATGCGAAGGATATGAAATTTGGTCACATGATTGATGGTTCCTCAGCATAAACTATAGATGTCCAATTTTTTAAACAATTTTATTAGATTTTGAGATTTTGTGAAAATTCTCCACAAATGCGGTTATATTTCTTCAAGCATCGCGTAATGAGGACTAATACGAAATTTAGTGATATGATAGGTAGTTGCTAATCTTAATTTATAGGCGTTGAATTTTTAAAATATTTTGATTACATTTGGAGATTTTGCGAAAATCGTTTTAAAATGCTGAAATTTTGTTCCAGCATCACGAAATAAAGACTGCAGGGAATGAAACGAAATTGGGTGACATGATAGGTTGTCACTCAACTTAAATTCTAGGTTTCAAATTTTTGAAAAATGTTGATTAGATTTTGAGATTTTGCGAAAATTATTTCAATATGCGTAAATATTCGTTCGCGCATCCCATAATTACGACTAAAGCGAATGAAATGATATTACTTAGTTACTCTCTAACCTGCAATATTTTCACAATACATAAAAATTATAACTCCACTTTCTTTACTTACTGGCAACATACTACATCCATTCTGTGTACTCCTACAATGCTGACGAAAGTTCTTGCTTTTTGAAAATTTGCATTCACTAACCCGTCAAGGACGGGTACTTCAGCTAGTACAATATATTAAAAAGAAATTTAATGTACATGGTGTTCTGTAATATCAGTATGGAACTTTAGCTTATAATGGCTGTTTAAAAATATTGATTTGCTTAACTTTAGTAAGCATCTTCTAAGGTGGAGAAGTATAATATAAGAGACTACTTTATTTTGGGCCATGATCAGGAACAAAATTGCCCAAGTAATTGTGTGGGGCGACTAGGCTATCCAGTTTTAAAAACTAATTACAAACGTCATAAAATTTTCAAAATTTACGAAAGATCTCCTATTTATGCGCTTTATAAATGGACAACTCGTTCTCTTTTACTACATTTTTTTCAGGGAAAAGATAGGGGAAATCAAATTTATACAAAATTGCTCATAATATCACAAAACATAAACTAATGCAATGTCAGAATGTTTTCGAGTTGTTGTGGAATAAATAAATGAAACCAATGTATCAGTCCACCTGTAATGGAAGTTGATGAAATTTAAGGGTAGGTGACCCACTTCTCCCGCTGGTTCACTTACCCCACCTCACTGTATATTTTTTATTAGCGTCAATAGAGGCTACTTGGTCCCTGCAGGGCTACTTAAATCCTACACGAAAAGACTCTCAAAACAAAAGAAATTAAGGATAATTTATGATCAAGTATCAGTAGCAGGTTACTAAGGGTAATATTTTGACACGTACATTTTTTATAAACCTCTTTTTTATTGCCTCACAAAGAAAAGTTTGCAGGGTAAAAATGTTCAAATGTAAAAAACTGTTTAAGAAAAGCCTCTAGTATTAGATTAACAAAAAATTAAATTTACCCCAAACTACTGAACTCGAGCAGTGTATAAAGTATTTTTCAAGACCCAAAACTTTTGTTTATCTTGCATTTTTTGTTCTGTTTAACTTCTTTTTTGTGTTGGACCAAAGTAACACTTCAAGGACCAAAGTTGCTAGTTGACATTCAGTCAAAAAAGTTTTTTTTAATAAGCGTCTCCTTAAAAAATTACAGTTAATATAGGGTAACATTTGCTATATTGTACACTTTGTTTAGGACGAATACGCTCTTTTTTTTAAATTAACCTTTCCCGCAGAAAAATTTTCTTTATTCTCTACTGAATAAATACAAGGTGAAACTTACATTTAAATTGCAACTGGCACAAGATGCTCCGAACAAGGGCAATATTATAAAGTATTGCTGGTACTCATGACATAATCACAACTGAAAAATGTAAAATCTTACCGTGCATATGCAGTTCAAAACAATTACAGAAGAACTCAAGATTTTCTCCTCGTGGTGAACACTATCCTAAAACATGAAAATATAGTTTATAGAAGCAATTGAGCTTTTTACGAGAAATTATAACTGAGATTTAAGTTGTAGACATATTTACTTTAACTTCGGCTTGGACTGCTCTCTTAATTCTGTTGTGGCATTCTAATTTTATTACTTGCAACAAGTTCATGAAGAATTTAAGGAAAACTGCAGTGTATCCTTCTAACTTCAAATGTTGTTCTCTGTGAAATTGTAAAAGAGTACTTCTATTAGACAACCTTTATGGAATACTGCTATCTGCTACTTTCAGACATATTTCAAAAAACAGCATTTCACTCAAGATAAATTGAATTAAAAGTTTATTTCATAATTTTTTTTCATAATTTTTTTTACGTTATTGGGTTGTTCGGAAAGTAATTTCTCTTTTTCCCAACAGAGGACTTAATTGTGTTTCTTCACAGTCATCTACACACTTAAGCAGTGCCGGATTAACAATATAGCAGATGTAGCAAATGCTACGGGCCCCGCGCTTTTGGGGGCCCCGCACCTTTACCTTGAAAGCTTTCGTCTTTCCTCCTCAAGATTTAGCTTTTTTGACATTGTCCAACAAGGTAGAAAAGTGTTTAAGATTTCCGTTTGTCTGTCTGTCCGTCCTTCATCTAACTCGCGTCAATAGGCATCGATTTCTACGAAATTTATATATGCTATTCTTATCTTCAGTACCATGTACCCTATTGTAAAGGATCTATGTAGCATTTATAGATTTTTTTTACAGGAGCACTCAAAATAGTCCCAATACATTGCGCTCTATGGGAAGTTATTTTTTAAAGCGTATCATCCTACTAACTACAAGGGGTGATCAAATGAAAAGGTACGAAACGACACGGTGGGTACAAATGTAGACTTTATTCAAAATATACACCATAGGCCTGAGCACAACGATCCCACTGACGAACAAGCCGCAGGATTCCTTGTTCCCAGAATTCCTGTGGCCGTGACGAGACCCAGAGCGTCACAGCGTCCTTGAGTACGTCGCCCGAGTGGCACGGTGCCCGAGTGGAAGCACTTCCCTTTCAGGTGGTTTCTTCAGTGGACCCAACACATGGAAATCGCAGGGCGACATGTCCGGACTG
>JAWZYV010004159.1:0-12845 GCA_038373885.1 Cheiracanthium punctorium
AAACAAGATATCACGGCTATCTCTTTTACCCCCCCCCCGAGATATGAAGGGAAACGTGAAAAGAGCGTTTTAGGTCGCCACCGTCGTCTGGGTTCGAATTTTCAAAAATCGCTTCTTAAATGACATCTTGGGTACAAAAGCTGTGAGCTCCTAAAATTTCATGTCTGTATCTGCGGTAGATTTGGCTGGGCGATGATCACCAGTCAGTCAGAACATCTTCCTTTATATAGAGAGATTATTACACTTTTAAGTTGCCAATTAATATAGTTTTTAATAATTGTCTTCAAATCACTTAATGGTTCTGCTTATCGCTAATTTGTCCACTTTCGTTAAAACTTGTGCATATCTCCTAGAGACTCATGACTGCCAAGCTCGCCAAAGTGCAGCGATTTTTAGGTTGGCAAGAGTGGGGGCGCTAAAGTAGGAATCAACCAGAAAATGAGCATTTATTCTCTTCAACATAGACTAGCTTAAATGCCAGATTATATCCATGTTCTTCAATAATGTCTGCCCCAAATGAAGTCATTTGAAAACAGCTATTGTACTTTTGAGTGTTCGCTAGGAAATGTCGTGATTCTGGTATTTTGCCACGATACAATGAATGTAGTGGTTCAGGTGGCGGAGGCATAAATGGCAATTTCACCTCTGCCATTAAGGCAACACAATCCAGGCGATTCTCCAGCAAACTTCAATGTGTCACAATGACCACAAACGAAGCAATGCGAGCGAAAGGATGCGAGCTGTAATCAATTGTGCACTCGTATAGACTTGTTCCACGTTTACTAACAAATACCTCAGTGTCGTCACGTAGAGTAACTCTATTGGTTAGTTATGCCAACCAGTCGTCCCGTAGAATAAGTCCATTGGTCGTTTTGCCAACCAAGAGGAAGTGTGACGTCACGTGGAACAAGTCTATAGAAATGTTGCTCGACTCAAATCAAGACTCGAAGCATTTCTTCTTGCGTATCATCTCGTGGTTGATCTGTGCGATAAGCTCAGCGATTTCTCGTTGCCAACCAAGCCGTTTCATGGTCTGCCTCTCTTTGTGTTTGAGAAGAACGACATAGGGCCACACTAACGCGGGGCTCTTCTCATTCTTCTTCAGTGAATTGATTAGCAATGTTACAAAGCCTAATTGCAACACCGCTTTTTTGTGAAAGATTAGACCTTCTGAGTCGCAGCATTTTAATAATAGCACTCCCACAATAACATTTATTAATAAAACTCTCACAAAACAAACAAATCGACTGGAAAACTTTACATGCCTTTTTTAAAACAAAAAATCTGGAGTGACTCCACTCGACTTTGCGAACACTTACAATTAAGATCATTACCAAGCATTTTAATAAATTTTAATCGATGAATAATACAAACATATATACCAAACTGAAGCTCAATTGAATGCGCCGTTTAAACGCTAGCGCACTTTCAATAATTCCCCCCCCCCATAGGCCATAATGTAAAAGAAATCTTTGTCGTAGCCCTGTAGAAAAACTATAAGTCCTATACACACCAAAATCAATACCGGTCTTACGATAGTGGTTTATAACATGTATACCCAATTTGAGCTCAATCGGATCTACCGTTTAAACGCTAGCGCACTTTCAAGAATTTCCTCCCATAGGCCATAATGTAAAAGAAATCTTTGTCGTAGCCCTGTAGAAAAACTATAAGTCCTATACACACCAAAATCAATACCGGTCTTGCGACGGTGGTTTATAACATATATACCCAATTTGAGCTCAATCGAATGCCTCGTTTAGGAGCTATCGTGTTCACTCACATACACACAAACACACATACACATACACACACACACACACACACACCATACATACATACATCTCGTAAAAATAGCATAAATGGATTCAGAAGCCCTCAAAACGTGTAAAAACACCAAAATCTCGTATTCGAATTTTTTCATGATTACAATACTTTCCTTACATGGTACATGTTCGGAAAGTAATAACAGACAAAAGAAAAAAATTACACTTTTGCGATTTACAGCTTATACAGCTCCAATTCTACATATTACAATAATGTAACAAAGAATGGGTTTACTGCTTGCTAGATTATACAAGATTAAAAAGAAAAGTGCACAAAGGATGTGCAGTATTCTGTCACTCAAATGACGTCACTGAAGCGTCACGTCCAGTTGCTCTGTTGAACATTCCTACAATTAATAGGCTTGTACTGTGTGACGTCATGGTAGGCAAATTAACCAATAGGCTTGTAGCGTGTGACGTGTTGGTAGGCAAACTAACCAGTAGGCTTGCTCTATGTTACGTCACATTGCTATGTTGTGTTTCCAACCCTGAAATTTATTCATTTTATTACGTTAACTAGCTGCGTGCCCGTTCTTCGCACGGTAGGAAACTAAAATTTTCCTTACATGTGTAATTCGAAATTATTCGTGATGTGGAATTTTTTTTTAAAAAAAGAGCAAAATTATTTTACCCTTAATGTAAAGTTTGTGTCATGAGTACTAACCTGATCATTGCAGTATAATGACTCAAAAAACTACGTCAGTGTCATTCACTATTAAAAAAGTGGAAAGCTTAATGGTTTGCAGAGAACTCCTGGCTTTCAAAATGTCTTATTTCTACATCATACTGTTTTTTAGGCTCAAGTTGTAGCATTAAATACCTAAGACACTACATGAAATGGAGCACCATTTATTTCTTTCCGAAAATGTACCATATAAGGAAAGTATTGCAATCATGAAAAAAATTCGACTTCGAGATTTTGGTGTATTTACACGTTTTTGAGGTCTTCTGAATTCATCTATGCTATTTTCAAGAGATGTTTTTAAAATAGCTGCGCACCGGCTCTTCATACGGGAAGAAGGGAATATTTTACTACTAAAATCATATCTGCATGTGACAAAACAGAATTTCATTTTTAAAAAAGTTCAAGTAATCCCCTCTGTTGAAATGACTGCGGGATATATTAACGCAAATTAGAATTACTTTTCGTTTAGTTGGTTGTAAGACAACCGTTGAAAAAGGATAAACACTTTTAATTTCAGGAAATATTTATTAACGTGGTACATTGCGATTTATTCATACTATCTTTACAAATCTAATAATACTACCTATTACGTACATTAACACTATCTATACTCCCTTCTCCCTCTTCAAGGCTCCCTTAAAAGAAACAGCTTAGATTATTTGGCCTCAATGGGATCTTTTGATTCTGTGGCGATTCTTTGCAATTTACGCATTAGCATAAATAATAATCATTTCACATAATGGTTGCCATTAAGGAAACTCTCCATATATATTTAATTTATACATAGTTTTATAAGATTGGCGTATTTAGCGCCGTAAACCATTTCATCTTACTGTGGGGAGAAAATATCCAAGGGGTGCCATTTTAAATATCCAATAGCGATATCTTTTATATCCTCCATAGTCCTGTCTCCTGAAAAACATCAAACTGTGTAATCTCGAGGAGCTACTTATTCCCATTTTAATTGTGACAGGGCGTTAGAGTTGCAGAGTTTACAAATTTCACAAATTTTTTTTAATTTATGACGTCACTGTTTGACTGCCGTAAAGGATACCCCGGTAGATTAATTTCGGAGTTACTTTCGATATTTCGCATAATTGTTTTCAAACGGTATCATTAAAACTTTGCGTGACCTTTATGGAGGAACGTAATTCAACGTTAAAATAAAACTATACTCGCAACCTGCATGCGTATGTTAGGCAACGCCTGCGCTAAATTAAATGCCAAAAATAAAAATAATAAATAGAAAAATTTTAATATATCGCGCTTTGAAACGAACTTTGTAACTTTAAAATGAACATTTTCAGCGCCGTGAAAACATTTCAATTTTTAAATAAGCACCGGATTAAAATACCACTTCTAATAATAATAATCGTGAATTTCTTAGTTTATTTCTACAGTAAATTTTAATCAAAATATCGTCTCCCTGTGTTGAAAATAGAGCTGGAATAAATGAGTTAAAATTATGGCGTAATTTTTAGGTATCTTAAAGCATTTGACGTCATAGATCCTCACTTGCGAATTGAAATTCTGATATCCCATTTAAAAACTCGATTGGTTGAAAAAACCCTTTTTTCTAATCCTTTCTGTGGCAACAGCCGAACATAAATTCTCGTGCCGTGATCGCAATGTAATGAATGGCGTAAGATCGCGTTGATGCTATTAAATTCTAAACATTAGGCTGCATTAAAATTCGTAAAAAATCATCTAATTTACATAATTTTTTCGTTTTTATTTTAAAAGAGGGAGAAAAGAATGTTTCACGATTTGTCAAAATATCTAAAAGTTATGACGGATAGAATTCAAGATGCGACAGTTTTAAAATTATTTTACGAAAAAAAATTGCGAAGCAGATGTTTAGTAAAAAAATTCCTAAAATTCGGTAAATCAGGTTAAGTATTCAGAACAAACTGTTTTTAAAAGAAAATTTTCTCCTCTATCCGATGATACAAATGCCGTTTTGCTGCGAGCGTAATTTCCGCCGTTATTACGAATTAGGTGAGAAAAAATGCCAAAAATCGCATAAAACATAAAATAAAAAAAAATCTAGGTCGAATTTTGAAAAAATCGCTTCGAGGTGCACAACTACATATTTACATCTTCCCGAATACCAAATTTGGTGTTTCTAGGTGTAGCCGTTTGTCCGTAACGCTGCAGACAGACACACACACACACACACACACACAGACACCTTCTTCTCTACTTATTATAAAAGAAGGTGTATGTGTGTGTGTGTGTGTGTGTCTGTCTGCAGCGTTACGGACAAACGGCTACACCTAGAAACACCAAATTTGGTATTCGGGAAGATGTAAATATGTAGTTGTGCACCTCGAAGCGATTTTTTCAAAATTCGACCTAGATTTTTTTTTATTTTATGTTTTATGCGATTTTTGGCATTTTTTCTCACCTAATTCGTAATAACGGCGGAAATTACGCTCGCAGCAAAACGGCATTTGTATCATCGGATAGAGGAGAAAATTTTCTTTTAAAAACAGTTTGTTCTGAATACTTAACCTGATTTACCGATTTTTAGGAATTTTTTTACTAAACATCTGCTTCGCGATTTTTTTTCGTAAAATAATTTTAAAACTGTCGCATCTTGAATTCTATCCGTCATAACTTTTAGATATTTTGACAAATCGTGAAACATTCTTTTCTCCCTCTTTTAAAATAAAAACGAAAAAATTATGTAAATTAGATGATTTTTTACGAATTTTAATGCAGCCTAATGTTTAGAATTTAATAGCATCAACGCGATCTTACGCCATTCATTACATTGCGATCACGGCACGAGAATTTATGTTCGGCTGTTGCCACAGAAAGGATTAGAAAAAAGGGTTTTTTCAACCAATCGAGTTTTTAAATGGGATATCAGAATTTCAATTCGCAAGTGAGGATCTATGACGTCAAATGCTTTAAGATACCAAAAATTACGCCATAATTTTAACTCATTTATTCCAGCTCTATTTTCAACACAGGGAGACGATATTTTGATTAAAATTTACTGTAGAAATAAACTAAGAAATTCACGATTATTATTATTAAAAGTGGTATTTTAATCCGGTGCTTATTTAAAAATTGAAATGTTTTCACGGCGCTGAAAATGTAAAAGTTACAAAGTTCGTTTCAAAGCGCGATATATTAAAATTTTTCTATTTATTATTTTTATTTTTGGCATTTAATTTAGCGCAGGCGTTGCCTAACATACGCATGCAGGTTGCGAGTATAGTTTTATTTTAACGTTGAATTACGTTCCTCCATAAAGGTCACGCAAAGTTTTAATGATACCGTTTGAAAACAATTATGCGAAATATCGAAAGTAACTCCGAAATTAATCTACCGGGGTATCCTTTACGGCAGTCAAACAGTGACGTCATAAATTAAAAAAAAATTGTGAAATTTGTAAACTCTGCAACTCTAACGCCCTGTCACAATTAAAATGGGAATAAGTAGCTCCTCGAGATTACACAGTTTGATGTTTTTCAGGAGACAGGACTATGGAGGATATAAAAGATATCGCTATTGGATATTTAAAATGGCACCCCTTGGATATTTTCTCCCCACAGTAAGATGAAATGGTTTACGGCGCTAAATACGCCAATCTTATAAAACTATGTATAAATTAAATATATATGGAGAGTTTCCTTAATGGCAACCATTATGTGAAATGATTATTATTTATGCTAATGCGTAAATTGCAAAGAATCGCCACAGAATCAAAAGATCCCATTGAGGCCAAATAATCTAAGCTGTTTCTTTTAAGGGTGCCTTGAAGAGGGAGAAGCGAGTATAGATAGTATTAATGTACGTAATAGGTAGTATTATTAGATTTGTAAAGATAGTATGAATAAATCGCAATGTACCACGTTAATAAATATTTCATGAAATTAAAAGTGTTTATCCTTTTTCAACGGTTGTCTTACAACCAACTAAACGAAAAGTAATTCTAATTTGCGTTAATATATCCCGCAGTCATTTCAACAGAGGGGATTACTTGAACTTTTTTAAAAATGAAATTCTGTTTTGTCACATGCAGATATGATTTTAGTAGTAAAATATTCCCTTCTTCCCGTATGAAGAGCCGGTGCGCAGCTATTTTAAAAACATCTCTTGAAAATAGCATAAATGAATTCAGAAGACCTCAAAACGTGTAAATACACCAAAATCTCGATGTCGAATTTTTTTTTATGATTGCAATACTTTCCTTATATGGTACATTTTCGGAAAGAAATAAATGGTGCTCCATTTCATGTAGTGTCTTAGGTATTTAATGCTACAACTTGAGCCTAAAAAACAGTATGATGTAGAAATAAGACATTTTGAAAGCCAGGAGTTCTCTGCAAACCATTAAGCTTTCCACTTTTTTGATAGTGAATGACACTGACGTAGTTTTTTGAGTCATTATACTGCAATGATCAGGTTAGTACTCATGACACAAACTTTACATTAAGAGTCAAATAATTTTGCTCTTTTTTTTTTTTAAATTCCACATCACGAATAATTTCGAATTACACATGTAAGGAAAATTTTCGTTTCCTACCGTGCGAAGAACGGGCACGCAGCTAGTTTATAATAAGTAAGAGATTAAAATCATAACTTAAGTTCAGCTAGTGTTATCACTACATTCATTGACTGTTAGTCAGTACAAAATTCGCTGGGTCAGCTAGCATAACATAAATGTTTATTTTCATTTGCCACATTAATTTTTAACTATTTAAAAAATGTTAGAACTATTTAATTTCCAAGCTGTACCAATTTTAATTTCCATGTATCCAATATAGCAATACTTTATAAATCCTCCTTGGTTCTGTCTCGTGTAAAACATAGAGCTGTGTAATCTCGAGCAGCTATTTAGAGTCACTTTAATTGCGAATAGGACATTAGTGTTGCAGAGTGTACAAATTTCACACATTTTTACTTTCCGAATATGTACCATGTAAGGAAAGAATTGTAATCATGAAAAAATTCGAATTCGAGATTTTGGTGTATTTACACGTTTTGAGGTCTTCTGAATTCATTTACGCTATTTTTACGAGATGTATGTATGTATGTGTTGTGTGTGTGTGTGTATGTGTGTTTGTGTGTATGTGAGTGAACACGATAGCTCCTAAACGGGCATTCGATTGAGCTCAAATTGGATATATATGTTATAAACCACCGTCGCAAGACCGGTATTGATTTTGGTGTGTATAGGACTTATAGTTTTTCTACAGGGCTACGACAAAGATTTCTTTTACATTATGGCCTATGGGAGGAAATTCTTGAAAGTGCGCTAGCGTTTAAACGGTGCATTCGATTGAGCTTCAATTTGGTATATATGTTTGAATTATTCATCGATTAAAATTTATTTAAATGGTTGGTAATGATCTTAATCGTAAGTGTTTGGAAAGTCGAGTGGAGTCACTCCAGATTTTTTATTTTATGACGTCGAGGTTTAACTGCAGTAAAAGATACACCAAACTCATTTTTAGTAAAAAAATTCCTAAAAATCTGCAAATTATGCTACATACTCAGAAAAAACTGTTTTTAAAAGAAAATTTTCTCCTCTATCTGATGATGTAAATGCCATTTTTCTGCAAACGTAATTACCGCCATTAGTATGAATTAAGTGAGGAAAAATTAAAAAATATCGCATAAAATAAAAAAAAATTCTAATTGGAATTTCGAAACTTTTAATAGTTATTCTGCTATTTGGGGTGAAGACGAATCCAACGAATCAGAGATCATTAAAATCGGTCCAGCCATTCTTGAGTTATAAGTGTTGGAACAAACCCGACTTTTTTTTTATGTATATAGATATAAATCCACATTCATTTCTTCTGTTTGGTTCCTTATCAAAATTTTGTTTTCTTATTTCTGTTATCGTAACTGTAAAAATTGTAAAAAAAGAAAAATAACTGTAAAAAAAATGTTAATGGTTCTACCCAGTTCGTTGCCGGAATAGTGGCGTAGCTGGGTAGTAAAATCCATTATTTGAGAGTAATATTTAAAGCCTTAAACTTAATAGGTAGGCTGCTATCAGAGGTTATATTGACCGTAATGTATTGGAAATCTTTTGAGTGTTCCTGTAAAGAACTACAAATGATAAAGACACCTTTTTTCGATGGAGAAATTAATTTTGCAACCCTTAACATCATATATCACTTCTGAGTCGTTTGAAATAGCCTAATACCTCTAAAATACGCTTTAATGAATTTCTGCCCATAGAGCGTAATGTATTTAAAATCTTTTGGGAGGCCCTGTAGGTAAACTATCCAGTCGATTGGGACCAATAGGGGGGGTGCACAGTTAGATGTTACAAAAATCCTGACCTGTAAAGTAAATTTTCCCCATTCTACGACCAATAGATTTTGAGATATGCGAGTACATACGTACGTACAGACGGCACGGAAAAAACTTAGCAAAATAGACTCGTTAGCGATTTTTCTCGCATAATACGTAATAACGCCGGTCATTGCACTCGCAGTAAAACGATGTTTGCATCATCAGATAGAGGAAAAAATTTTCTTTCGAAAACAGTTTGTTTTGACTATGTAACACATTTAGCCGATTTTTGGGAATTAAAAAAAAAAATTCCTCTTTTGACGACGTTTGCGTGAAATAATTTTAAAACTGTTGCATCTTTCATTCTATCTGTCATAACTTTTTCATATTTCGGCAAAAGACGGAGCATACAGTTCGCCCACTTTTAAAAGAAGAACGGAGGGAAAATATAAATTAGGCGATTTTTTACGAATTTTTAAGTAAAGAAGGATTTTCAATTCAATAGAAGCTGCTTAAAAATTTGGGAAGGATATCTTGTGGTTTGGTTGTCAGGGAAATAGTAAAACTGAATAAAATTCCCATTTGAAAAAAATAAATTAAATTATTTTAAAATAACTGAGTTTCCGCATGTGAAACCTTCGTCATTTTATGTAACGAGTTTAAAACCGTTTTCGGAGCTCAATCAGAATAACGGACTCACAAGCAAAACATACGCCACGCACGAAATAATTCCATATTTTATATTGCGTTGCCAGAAAAAGAATTGAATGCTGTTTTTTCAACAATGAATTATCCAGCATTATTTTTGATTGAATTTTTAAACTTGACACGTTTTCGAATTGCAGGAAATATTTTGCGGTGCTAAATACACCAATCTGACAAGAATTATGCATAAAAATGTATGGAGAGCTGTGTTAGTGGCAGCCATAAAGTGAAATGATTATCCTGTATGCTAATGCGTAAATTGCAAATAATCACCAAAGAATAAAAAACTACATTCGTGGCAAATATCTAAACCGTTTCTTTAAATTAAGCATTAACGATTGAAAAACGAAAATATATTGGTATCAGTGAAATGTACTATAAGTAATAGTTATTAGATATGCTAGGGCAATACTGATCAAAGCACAATATACCGTGTTAATAAATATTTCGTGAAACTGTATTCGTTTCTTTTCGTTTTTCAACAGCCGTCTTACATCACAGCTAACTAAACATTAAATAAATCTACTTCGCGTTAATATATCCCGCGGTAATTTCAACAGAAAAGACTGTACCTGAACTTTTTTTTCCTTGGAGATTCTGTTTTGTCACAAGTAGTTATGATAACATTTTAGGAAAATGTTCTCTTCTTGCCTTGCGAAGAGCGGGTACACAACTATATTTAATTATAAAATAAAACGGTTCTCCACATCATCAAGTATCTAAGGTATTAATGGTATAACTTAAATCTAAGAAAGAGTATGGTGTAAAAATGAGACATTTTGAAATTTAGGAATTTTCGCTTCGAACCGTCAAGCTTTTCATTTTCTGATCGCGAATGACAGGGACATAGATTTTTTGTGTGATAATATCACAATGGTCTCAGGTCAGTATTTTTGCTAACTTTGCAAATAATTAATTGGTCACTTTACGCCAAGAGTCAAATCATTTTGCTTATTTTTAGATTCCACATTACTGGATTCAATTCGAATTATACATGCAAGAAAAAGTTTCGTTCCCTACCGTGCGGAGAACGGGTACGCAGCTAGTATGTATATATATTAACTCTTTTATTTTAGCTTACTTTTCAAGTGTCGACGAAATTCTGCTTGAGTTTCCAGATCGTTGGCTGCATCATCAGAACCGCTCACATGGTCAGTTCCGTTAGCTGGAAAAAAAAAAAATCAGTAAAGCGAGTCAGAAATTAAAAATAAAATAAAATAAAATGAAATAAAAAATTCCAAATAAAACGAAATGGAATTACCAATTCATTTCGAATGAATCTTGCTCTATTTTATTATGGAATTCTCATCCCTAAAATACTCATACTAAATTTGAATACTTATAGTATAATAGCGGACAAAAGTAAACACAAAACAGAATTATCAAAATTTTCGTTTCAGGTACATAACCAAAAAAAAAAAAAAAAAAAAAAAAAAAAAACCAACAAAAAGATTTGTCGGGCCTAAGAGATGGCAAATGTTAGAATTTCCAAAAAAACCGTGAGTGAGTATTGACATCCAGTTAAGTAAAGTCCGAATTTCGGGAGTATCCGAGGCCTATTTCCTGGCTACGTCCTTGATATGTCGTTCACTGTACAAACTTCATTAAGCTGTATTTTCTATATCCAGACCAATGTCTAATTCATTTTTATTAAACCTTTAACTCATTTCCTTTTCAGAGCAGCATTGATTACGTTTTAAAAGCTTACACAGTTTGAAACAATACTCCAAATTCATCTGAATCTCTAAATTAGAGAGTAGAGCCTCCAAAAATGTTACTTTTCGAAGTAGAAAAAATATTCACTTAATACAGTGATAATTTATTATCCAATTTATTTAGTATCCAATTTAGCGATAAATCCCTAAATTGGAAGCACTAAATAATAAATTTTCTTCGTTTAATATGGTTAAATTATATCAACAGACTAAACGAAAGAATAATATTCAAACATACAATTTGATTAATTTGATTGAAATTATAAAATTATTCATTCTATATGAGTTGTTAAGAATAAATTTGACTTAAGCTTTCCTTTAAGTCATTCCCCCTCTCCCCCCTTCCATTGTGGGCTTCTTTTTCGAATTTTAAATATGAGGTTCGTCTACAAAATGTATATTTAACTATCTTCATAATTAACTAAATTACTCTGAACCAAATAAACGTCATTCTCGAATGCCCCTCCCCCCTAAAAAAAAGTGAAGATTCATAATTTTTCACATAGAATTAGTAATGCAGGCTAAATAAAGGGGAAGATAAACGGGCCCGCACATTTAGCATGCACGTTCATTGCGGTTAAGATTTAAACCTTAGATTACCACGACCATTAAAGTTGTATAAGTGATATTTTATTTTATTTTTAATATTGTTTAGTTTATTATATATATATATATATATATATATATATATATATATATTTATATCGCTTTGTAAGCGGAAGTCTATTAAATTATGAATTGTTTGCATCTGTTGTGTTTGGGAACCCCAAAAGCGTTTGCAACCGAGCCACTTCAAACAGAAGGCTGGCCCTGATTAATTGCGCTAGGCTTCATCAGTAAAAACAAATTATCACGTTGTCTGCACCACATGTAGCGTCTTCCCCAGGTGCAAATCATAGAGCATCCTATATTCCTTCTCTATGGTTTGAACTGAATAACATTTGTCGGACATACACCCCCCCCCCATTGTCCCCTCTGCAAACGTAAAAAAAGGCGCCCTTTTTGTGCTCTGGATCAGTGGTTCACAAACTATGGGTCGCGACCCATTGTTGGGTCATGGGAGCAATTTCGGTGGGTCGAAAAGGGTGGGAAAAATTAAACTTTAGTATTTTATATGTAGAGTAAACTATACTATTTTATATAGCTTGTATTGGTTATCGTTATGTAGTAGTGGGTCGCGAAAAAAAAAATCTGTTGAAGATTTTTTTGAAGAGAAGGACAAAATAGTTTGGGAACCACTGCTCTAGATCAAGATTTTCTCAGTTTTAGTTCGAAATGCCCCACCCCTTTCGACGATGGCACTCAGATTTTGCTTACCGTGCCACGCCGCCGCCGCCGCTGTTCATAACAATATCAGAAAAACAGGTTAACAATGATCATAAAAACAAAAGCACTGAAGATCAATTTCATTAAATATGGATATTTTAAGTAGCAACTTTTTTTTTAAGACTTGAAAATTGAATTTAGTTTATCATTTTTGGATTTTTCTTTAACCTTCATTTAATCTCGTCATCTTTAAGCATCTTTTATTTAGGCACTCCAAGGCGTAGCTTGAAAACGAGCAAAAATATTTTTCTTCATATTGTAGCTGTTTCAATGGCAAAAAAACAAAATTAAAAAAAAAAAATTTAAAAAAATTTTTTTTTTTGG
>JAWZYV010004161.1:0-12078 GCA_038373885.1 Cheiracanthium punctorium
AGAGAGAGAGAGAGACCACCATGGGGTCTCTCTGGAAGAAGAAGTTATAGGTCTCACTGCTATAAGGCTTGCTCTTTTTCATTGGCCTTTATCTAGAGCAAATCATATAAGGGCACTGCTTAAAAGAACCCCCCCCCTTTGCAAACCCATAAAATATCATTCCAAGCTCGAGGAGAAAGCAATTTATTTCAAGCCAGCACTTCAAAATGTCTTAAAGAGCTAGCACGTGTTTTTGTTTACACACTCACACTCCAATGACCCGAAGTCACAGTTGCCAACCTTTGAGATCCAAAAATCGGGAGCTTTTGCTTTGGACACAATTTACGACATAAATGGAAAACTAAGCTGTAAATAGATGGGACTATTTATAGGACTAAGAAAGGGCAATTTTGGAATATGTAGAAATTTTCTTCTTATAGCAAATTTACATCAGAAAAATAAGAAATTACATACTGAATTTAAAATACCGATGTTAAATCTTAAATGAAATTTTATATACCTTTATCCAAACACTTGCACATAATTTATAGTTTATGAGAAATACAAGCGCGTATGTTTTTATCCCTTTTGCGATCACCCGTCGAAAAATTATCGAAAAAATAAAAATGGCGCTATATAAATAATTTTTTTTTATAAAAATGGTGGATGTTGGGGGAACATTTTTTTCTTGGAATAGACACTCAATACTGTAATAATTACGATTATAGTTGAAATTAGGCGCGACAAGCCGCGACACCTCTTCAAAAAGCTTTTTGAAATGTGGATTTTTGAAAAAAAATTAGAAAAAAAAAGTTAACATTTTTTTTTAATAAAGTCATATTATTTTTTCAAGCTAATAGATACATATAATTAAAATACATATATTTTACTACAATTATACTTAGTATCAAATCAGTAAATTAATTTAAAGAGCCCGTAAAAAATGCAAGACGAAGTGATAGAAAACGCTGAAATCTCTTGCCGTAAATGAAGAAACTTGCTTTTAAACTGAGTGTTGCATCTTTTGGATATGAATTATGGTCGAAAAACATGCATTACATGATGCATCAGTTACTAGGCTATCCAAAATATTACTGTTTTTAAACAAATTTAAAATTTTCGACTTTTGGCCAGGATTTTGATACGAATATTCCACTGTGTGACGTCATGATGACTTGCTTCCTGCTAAAAAACTGTTATACAGGGTATCTCATAACTGTTGGTACAAAATTAAAAGTGAGATAGGGCACATAATAAGGAATCAAAATCACAACAATATGAGTCAAAAACGCCGTTTACAAAAACCTGGTAATTATCACTTTAGGAAAAATATTGCCGTGTTAGTTTTACTTCTTAACCAAGTTTCACAAACAATGGGCTTGTCTCCAAAAATTTCATCCATGAAATGAAATAGAATTTTTAAATTATCAATTTCAGTCACGTGTTTTCTGTGAAAGGTACATTAATTTTGATGATCAATGGTCAGAAAGTTCACTATTATTTAAGCACTTGTTCCAAGGTGGTTATTAACAGCTACCTGAAGACGACGTTTCCGATCCCACATTGCTATGCGATTCTTATTCTATATTACGTACCCTACCTTTAAATTTTGTACCAATATTTATGGGACGCATTGTATATAGTGTGTCTAGAATTTTTCTTAATATACTGTTCAGCCTTTTGATTTTTTTTACTATATCATTTTTCATCTAATATCTTTGTCTAAATTCAAATAAATGTGAAACGCAAACCTTCTATGTTTACTGCCAATGATCAATGAGCTGACGTCATTCTTTTGATTTGGCGTCACGCGAATGACTTGTGCCTGCTCTCCTGCTCAAGGATACAGCTACCTGTATAATATTCTTATACATTCTTCTTAATACACTATTCAGCCTTTTTAAATTCTTTTTTATATCTAATATTTTTTGAAGTAAACCTTCTTTAGGCGCAACTAGGGAGTAACTCAGTTTTTTTTTTTTTTTTTCTGACGGAAGTAACGCTCAGTAAAGGAAGTGACGTATATGTCATATACTCCACGCCAAGAGCTCCCCGAAAAAGAAGAACCACAGAAAAACCTACCTTTTCGACCTTCTTTCGCCTTTCGCCGACTTCATCGTGTAAAACTACGCGGAGCCTGTTAGGGAAAGAAACGGCGAGAAAAACAGTCAAGAGCCGTATCTTTGAGACATCAATTTTTATTTATATATCAATAAGCGTTTTGAAGGTACTTCCAACATAATATTTTACATGTAATCCCAACCTCACAGGAGGTTCTCGATAATCCTTATTTTTTGATGAATAATATTCATGGTTTTGGAAAATCACAAAGAAATGGAACCTCCCTGCAATCGAACCGGAACAGTAGATAGAAACGTCAGTTTAAGAACATTTTTCCTGGATTCTAACCCAACTTCCAGACAGAACAATGGTTTAAGAAAAGGGGATCGAACACCACAATTAAAGGGACAGTGGCTGCAAACGAGCCTAAAGACCAGAGGGGAATTTTCGTTTAAGAACACTGTTGGAGGATCCCACTTAAAGTTAAATTTACAGGAGGGGACACTTCTCTTAAAGTTGGATAAACGCCGTTGATGCAAACAGATGGCGCTACGAACACTGGATAAGTGCGCATCTTCTGCTTCTGCGCATCTCAGGTTGTTTATACTTCCATCGAGGCGAAGTAAGTGGAGATCTTTGAATTAGCAGAACTTCAAAAAATTAAATACATAGACTTATGAACGTGACATGGGCACTTCCTGGATTCTAAGTAATTATCATGAATTACCGATGATTCTTACTGGAGATTTTAATGTTAATTTTAGCTCTCAAGAATCTCATCCGGTAGTTGATATTTTAAAAGAAAAATTTGATCTAACTATGAATACTTATCGACTTCAATCAACAACGCGTTTCAGTACAACGATACTTGCTGTATTTTCAAGAAAATTAGCAAATTTAGAGAGTATAATTTATGTTTCACATTATAGTTACCACAATAATGTGAAACATAAATTTCATACATAAAACATTATGATGACCTTCAAGTACCTATTTCCAATGAATAATATGAATATAACATTTATATAATCTTTGTAAAGTACATGAATAATAAATAATTAAATTATTATATAATATTTATTTTAAGATAAAGTTTAATCATTTTAGTGATATGTGTCGTAAACGTGAAAGAAGTTTTACTTCAATCGCGCGTAAAGATTACACGCACACACTTTTTTTTTAAATGCCATCCAATTGTCACTTTTCTCCTGGTTGGAAAATAAGTCAAATATTCGTACTATAAACATTTATGTTCAGAGATGATCCTAAAAATAACTTTATACTTAAGTTTTTTTTTTAATTGTATCAATACCTGTTTTGGGCCGTAATAAATAATCGACCCTTTCGCTTTCTGTAACGTGACCGAAATGATATTATCAATTAAATTTCGGTTTGCCGTCTTTTATATTTTACTAATGAATAATTTTAAAGAATAAACATGCAAAGATTACTTACCTCATATTGATAGGTGATGAAGAGCTGTTCCCCGGAATATTGTTCTTCAAAAACTTAGCGTGATCGTGATGCAGTGCCTGAAATGTACGGGTAAAAATGCAAGGCGAAACAATGAATTTATTTAACCGTTACTGCACCACTTAAAATAAAAAATAACACTTGCTCTCAAATTGGTACACATTGAAGTACAAAGAACGGTTGATCGAATAATGCAGAATTATTGCGCGCATGAAATCCCAGGTAGACAAATTTTGCTTTGAAATAGAGGAAATAAAAATAAAAAATCGGGGACAATACTGTTTCAACGTGTAGTTGTAAATTATATGACTAAACACAACACATGTGTTTTTTTCGCAAAACGTACTTCACAAATGATATATATATATGTATATATATGAGACGTCAGATATTTCAGTAAAGTTCCAGAGTTAAGGCAGGTAAAACGGTTTATTAAACATTATCTTTAAGTTACAACATAGAGTGAGAAGAGGAGAGGGGAGACTGGTACAAAAATCAGCGTGGACTAATTAAGCAGTTCCAGTGGCAGAAGTCTCTCGATTTTCGAGGTGCGGGTGTATTTACGTTCATCATACCACGTGGCTTGCGAAGACATAACTCCGCCTCTCTCTTATCTCTAATCGAACCACACACATTTACCAACATGACCCGCATCCAGGGCTACAAAGGCGTGGGGACACGTGTACACTCTAAAGAACTCAGAATCGACGGCCTGATGTCTGACAAATAACAAAATAAATAAAACATAGCTCCAGAGCGGGCGTGGCAAGTAAGACAGAAAAGCAAAACTTACAGTGAAAGTACCGCTTGAACAATACCCAAACTAGTAAAACCCAAATTACCCTTTTATACATTACACACACACACACACACACACATATATATATATATATATATATATATATATATATATATATATATATATATATATATATATATATATATAAAGGATTGACTTTATTAGTAGAACTAACATTTTTTAGCAAATGCTTCCCAAAATCGCCGATTAGGGAGAGCGACCGAAATGAGAAAAACGTATTTTACGGTACTAAAACCGTAAAATAAAATTCCTGAATAGCCAATAATTAATGTTATTCATAAAAAATTCTTTAGTTTTATAAAAAAAACATGTAGAACTAAAAATATTAATAATAAAAAAACTTCAGAAAACTAAACAGCAAGGACTGTGTTTTGTCCCATTTTCTGATAATGATTTTTACCAAATTATAATGTTTTAGATGTATCGGAAAGTAGTGTGTCTTTTTTTACACTAAATTCAAATAAACTATATCAAGTTGTTAATGACAAATAAGTTGTGCCTAATCAATATATTCATATTTTTTACATATTTAAAGCAAGAATGCCATAGATAACTGTTTTTTTTTCAAGAGAGATATATGAAAAAAAAGGAAGGGTGGACGCACCCCCCCCCCCCTCCCTTAGAGAGCCGATTTCAAAATTTTCTGAAATTATCTATTATATATTTGTGGTTATTATATTTTACAGCGAGAACTTTATGGATATCAACTTTTCTTTTCTTTCTTTGAGAAAGAGAGCGGTATGTGAATTGTCCTATATTCCCATAGATTAGAAATTTTGAAAAACTTCTTGTCATTGATCATTGAATTTACAAAACTCCCATACATGCCAAATTTCGTATTATTACCCTCAGTAGTACCGAAATACTAGCACACGAAACGAAAATGCCTTTACTTTCCGGTCACCTTAGCATTGTTTTGTAGCAGGCAGAAGATGGTCCATACAATCGTATAGTGAAGAGAGATTTGTAAATTCAATCTCCGACCAATCACTCCCTAGTAGCACAATTAGTCCCAAAGACGTTTAAAACACGTTTCTTAACGTCAAAAAACGTGTTTCCAACGTAATTTAAACGCTTTTTGAACTAGTTGTGCTACTAGGGGCTGTGGACTATCGAGTTCATTTAGCTGGTCACACAGAGTTAATTCGTAGTTCTGAAAATCATCTCGTTGGTCGTTATCAGTTTTTGAAGGATTTAAAATTCAGAAGTTTTTTCTTGTTAACTTGGTTTTTATAGTATTGTATGTATTATAAAAACTCATGTTTTACCTCTTGCTTTGATTGCTCTGTGTGATTAATCCGATCAAAGATCGCCCTCAGGGGGAAAACCTTCGTTAGGTTTTCACGGGTGTCGCAATCCCGGGGCCCCAGCGATCCTTCGCTCCTCTGTTTTTTTACCCTCCTCTCTCCTTCTTCTGTCTCCTTCCCCTTCTCCCTCGATGTGGTTTCTTCTCTTGAAGTGAGGGCCCCCCTTCAGAAGCTGTGGTCGCTCTGTACCGCCAGCTTCTGTTGGCGGGTAAACTGCCCACGTGTTTGCCGTGCGTGGAGACCCGTGTCCCCGGAAATGGGGATCCTGGTAATTGAGGGGGTTTATTCTCCAACACATTGCTTTGGCCTCGGCTTCGGGTAAACGGGAGGTGCACAGCGTTCCCCTGTGTATCAACCGGCTGGTGGTACTGATTTCGATCAACTGCTAGGGATCAAGCAAACGGACATCTACTGGGCACGTCGTTAAGGGTGGACGCTGCCTAAGGGATGTACTGTGCGCGTATAGACCCGACTAGCACTGGTGCACGAATGTGCATCCCCTTGTTGGGCTCCGTGGTGGGTGGTGCGGTCGGGTCCGAATTTCCAATCTCCAATATGGATACGACATTATCTTCGTCTCATGTCAACGTTCCGAAATCTCCCACTCAAGGAGATGGTAATTTTAAATTTTTTCTTGTGAAATGTCAGGACGGTAACTTTAGCCAAACATCCCCTTTCCTAATCCATAAGTGCATAACTGATCATGTCGGAGAAGTTGCTAAAATAAAAAAAATACGCTCAGGAGACCTCTTAGTGGAAGTAAACAATAGCACACAGGCAAACAACATCATGAAATTAAAAATTATGGGCCTAAAATCTGTCACTGTCTCCCCTCATAAAACACTTAACTCATCAAGAGGCGTCATATCAGAACCTGACCTGTTACACTGTTCAGAGGCTGAAATCCTGGAAAATCTGAAATCCCAAAATGTTAGTGCAGTTCGCAGAATCACTATAAAACGCAATAACCAAATAATAGACACAAAACACATAATCTTGACCTTTCAATCTCCTAAGATTCCATCTCATATCAAAGCAGGCTACCTTTCATGTCCCGTCAGAACGTACATACCTAATCCTACCCGTTGTTTTCAGTGCCAAAAGTTTGGCCATACAAAACCTTCCTGTCGTGGTTCCCCAGTATGTGCCCGCTGTGGTACCTCTGGCCACGACAGTGACACCTGTTCCGGCTCTCCTAAATGCGTTAACTGCAAACAAGACCACCCCTCATATTCCCGTTCCTGTCCTAAATGGTCTTATGAAAAAGAAATCCAGTCCTTGCGTGCCACACAAGGATTGTCTTACCCAGAAGCACGTAAAATAATAGCCTCTCGCACCCCTAAACCTGGTCAATCTTATGCTGCAACAGTGAAAGCGGTTGCATCAATTGCTACCCAAACTGACCCACCCAAATCCAAACCTGTCTGTTCATCAACTTCCTTCCCAAAAGCTAAACAGTCAACTACTCAAAATAATGCCTCAATAGCCACACAAAAAAGCATACCCAATAAGAAGCCTCAAAGCAACCTCTCCACTCAAAATAGACCTTTACTCAAAAAAAGTTCAGCTTACAAGACAAAATACAACAAAGCCAGACTTAAACGCATCCTTCCACAACGGCCCATAGACGACTCTATACTACATTTGGATCCTACTGACTCTGACATTTCAGATCACATTATGGATGATGAAGTCATCCCAAGTACCCCGCTTCAACCGACGGGGATTAAGAGTAAAATCGCGGTCATCTCCGACATCACTTAATCATGGCTCTGCTGCTATCCTGGAATTGCCACGGTTTTTTAAACAAAATTGACGACCTCAAAACTATAATTTACAACCATAATCCCGCCTGTCTTGCCCTACAGGAAACTTTTCTTAAAACCAATAGACATACTAAAATCCGTAATTATACCATCCTTCGCAAAGACAATGAGCTCAATGATAGGGCCACTGGTGGAGTTGCCCTTTTGATTAACAATAGTTATCCTCACACTAAGCTCAATCTCAACACTAACCTGCAAGCAGTTGCCACTCGTATTCAATTAAAACAACTAACAACAGTCTGCAGCATATACCTGCCACCAAGCGAAACCATCAGCCAAACCTCCCTCAATAGTCTTATACAACAACTTCCTCCCCCCTTTCTCCTCCTGGGGGACATGAATGGCCATAGTCCCTTGTGGGGAAGCAAAGACACAAACAATAGGGGCCATCTCATAGAACAACTGCTAACCGACTTCTCGCTTTGCGTTATGAATAACGGTGATAACACCTATTTCCACCACCCAACCAAATCCTTCCATGCCATAGACCTCGCCATTTGCTCTCCATCTATCCTCCCATTATATAACTTTTCAGTCTCTAACGATCTACATAACAGTGATCACTTTCCGATTTTCCTCTCACCTCTGTACCATAATAGGAAAGACAACTGTACCACTCCAAGATATAATTATGAAAAGGCAGATTGGCCCACCTTCACCCATTTATCCAATATATCCTCAAATAGTCTTGTAGGTTCCATTGATGAGGTCGTTGACAAAGTCACCTCCCTTATTATCAAGGCAGCAGATGCCAACATTCCTAAATCGGGCATGAAACATCGGCACAATAAAAAACCGTGGTGGAATGAAACCTGTACTCTAGCAAAAAAACAGCAGCAGAAAGCCTGGAGCATCTTCCGGCGGTACCCCACGACCGAAAATCTAGTTCTCTTTAAAAAAGCTAAAGCTTACGCTAGAAAAATAAGGCGGCAATGTCAAAGGGAATCGTGGATAAAATATGTCTCTAGCATAACGCCCAGTACCTCTAGTAAGGAGCTATGGACAAAAACTAAAAGAGCCATGGGAATCTATAATAATCCTTCAATATCCTGTCTGTCTGTAAACAATAATATTATTTCGGAAAAAAAAGAAATAGCAAACATTATCGGTCAGACACTTGCCTCTATCTCCTGCAGTACTTCCTTCTCAAATACTTTTCTGTCATATAAACAACAGTCCGAACGAAAAAAAATAAAATTTAAAACCTCCTCCCATTTTTCTTACAATAGTAATTTTACCATCAGTGAACTCACCAAATACTTAAGACAGGCCTCCAATACCGCTCCTGGTCCTGATGGTATTACTTACAAAATGCTGAAACACTTGTCCCATGACTCATTACAAATCCTCTTGCAATTATACAATAGAATCTGGAATGAACAAACCTTTCCTTCCTCCTGGAGAAATGCAATAGTTATTCCCTTTCCTAAATCTGGGAAAGATACTTCTAACCCTAGTAATTACCGTCCCATAGCCCTTACTAGTTGTCTGTGCAAACTAATGGAAAAGATGGTTAATGCTCGCCTTGTTTACATTCTAGAGACTGGGGACCATATACATCCCTTTCAAAGTGGCTTCCGCAAAGGCAGGTCCACACTTGACAATATTTTAAATCTAGAGACGCAAATTCGGAATGCCTTCCTTAGAAAGAATCACCTAGTGTCCGTTTTCTTTGACATTGAAAAGGCATATGACCGCACATGGAGGTACGGCATACTCCAAGACCTCTATAATATAGGCTTTCGAGGCAATCTACCAACTTTTATAAAAAACTTTTTATCCCTCAGAAACTTCCGTGTCAGCATCAATGGTACTCTATCTGATAATTTCATCCAAGACGAGGGTGTTCCTCAGGGCTCCGTACTTAGCGTCACCCTCTTCTCAATTAAAATCAATAATATCCTTAGACAACTGCCACCCACAGTCTACGGCAGCCTTTACGTCGACGACCTTCAAATCTCCTGCCAGGGGAAAGATATGCGCCTCATCGAACGGCAGCTTCAAAATGCCATAAACCGCATCTTAAAATGGTGTGACACAAATGGTTTCACTTTATCTGCTGAAAAAACCGTATGCACCCATTTTTGCCGGAAACGCGGGATCCACCCCGACCCAGAACTTTATCTGGGTAATAATAACATTGTTGTGAAGGACTCTGTCAAATTTTTAGGATTAAATTTCGACAAAAAACTAACTTTTGCTAATCATATTTCTGACATTCGCAGTAAATGCGAGAAAAAGCTTAATATTTTAAAGGTTTTAACCAACACCTCTTGGGGGGCTGACCGTGACGCTCTGTTACGGATTTATCGTGCTGTCATACGTTCAAAAATGGACTATGCAAGTTGCGCGTATGGGTCAGCTTGCAAATCAGTGTTAAAAAAACTTGACCCTGTGCATCATGCTGCACTCCGCATTTGCTCTGGTGCTTTTAGAACATCACCTGTACATAGTCTTTACGTCACCTGCCACGAGCCATCTCTCACCCTCATCCGTCATAAGCTCTCATTAAACACATACTTTCGTATTCTTTCTCATCCTTCACATCCATTAAAGAATTCTTTTATAGATACTCATCTTGACCGTTTTTATGCAAATCGTCCCATCTGTACTCCCCCCTTTGGACTAAGGATTCGTAGGGGTCTTGTCGGTACCCAATTGGAGGATGTAAATGTCTCTACATGCTCTTTTCATGAAAACCCACCATGGAACATATTGCAGATACCTTACCTACAACCTTTCGAAGGCTTTGCAAAGCAGGATACTGATCCTAAAGTCTACCAACAGTTGTTCTCCGATCACAACAACAAATATGACAAATATGAAAAATTATACACTGATGGCTCCAAAACTGGGAATCACGTCGGTTTTGCCTTCGTGGGTAAAAATCATACTGGTAGCTATACTCTACCTCCCTTTTGCTCCATCTTTACTGCCGAATTACTTGCCATATACGAAAGCCTTCTGTACATCTCGAGAACGAACACAAAGAATTTTATCATCTACTCTGACTCCCTTAGTGTTCTAGAAAATCTGAAATCCGGCTCCCTAACACATAACTATATGCATAAAGTTTTACACAAGTATGATCAGCTTATAAACCGCGGGTACAGTGTTCTCCTCTGTTGGGTACCCAGTCACATCGGGATCCCGGGAAATGAAAAAGCGGACACACTAGCGAAGCATGCGACCCTCCCGTACACCGGCACTCCATCCTACAGTGACATAAAGTCCAGCATCTCCAGCATTGTAAATGGCATATGGGCCGATAAATGGGACAATGAAACGGGGAACAAACTTCGTTCTATTCGCCCAACTCTCGTACCCTGGTCGTCTCATCCCTATCGCAGGCTAGATGTCATCTTGGCACGTCTTCGCATCGGACATACGCGAATTACTCATAAGCACTTACTTTTGGGCGAACCCGCCCCGGAGTGCCCTCACTGTCATACTCACCTCACCATTCGTCATCTTTTAACGTCGTGCACTGCTTTTAATAGTTTTTATCAAATACTTTTTAACTGTTCTCATCCTAAACTAGACGAAATTCTGGGTGAAACCCCACATCGGAATCTATTTGCTTTTCTTAGACGGATCAATATTTTTTATTCAGTGTAACGTGTCCCTTTCTGTCTGACTGGTATCTGGATGGGAACCCCCATCCAGATGTCTTTGTTTCACTTTTTATCTACTTTTAACACTTTTTGAATTTTACTTTTCACCTTTTAGGCTTTACAATTTAGCTTTTACTAGATTTTTGTGGTACCTTTTATCTGAATACATTCTGATATGATTTTTACTCCTTGTCTGGCGCAGCATGACCCTTTCTTGGACGCTTTGTGCCAATAAACCACCAACCCAACCAACCAACACGATCAAAGATCATCGTGTAAATGCGAGTGAATGTACTATGTTAAATCAGGGGCTTGCAATCCTTTTCATTGCACTAATACTGGGGTTCCGAAACTTTTTTCGCCGCTGCCCCTTTGTCAGGTTAAAAGCATTTCGCGGCTGAAAGCATTTCGTGCCTTTCTCAGGCTGAAAATTTTCGTTGCATGTTACTTTTAAAGCAAATAGGTTAGACTGAAATAGTTTGGATGCATTTTTCATTACTTCTTTTATGTTGTTTATAGGGCTAACTATCAAGAAAGTACTCTCTGGGGAAAGGGATATAGAATTTTGACACCCTTCTCCATTTCAGGGAATTCTTGTAAAAGAGAGGCTACTGGATACTGAACTCTCTCAAACTTGATTAAAATATTTTTATTTTCGCCCACTTGGTCACTGGCTTGGGTAACTTTTTTGTGGGACACCGGTTCAGAGGAAATTATTTGATTGTACTCGTATACGCTCGTAGCACCCTAGGGTGCTGTGGAGAAATTATGAGAGAATGTTGCAGAGGGCGCTGCGTCGCCGCGTTATCTGCGCGAGTGACTATGATAAATTAGTTACTTTGTCATAGTGTTTTTTGGTGCATTAGGTCGCGAAGGTGTTTACTATTTTAATTGGATAACCTCATGCAGTTGAAGCGGGGTGAGTAGACTTTTTATTTACTCAGTGACTTTATTATTTGCAAAATGAGTAAACCAGAATCGTTAGAGAAAAATAGAAA
>JAWZYV010004162.1:0-12425 GCA_038373885.1 Cheiracanthium punctorium
TATCCTTCGAATTCTAGTGCTGCCATCTAGTAGCAAGAAAAATGTAACGATTCGTTAGATGCTGTTGTGTGTGATTATGGCAGCCTATGGCTTTGCCGGCGCACAGCCAGCTGCGTCAAAAAAGGGTCTCTAGATCTGTGGCACGCGATGAACGTTTCGATCGAGCAGTGGATACATTGATGTGAGTGTACAGTATTTATAGTCCTATTTTTCTATTAAAACATGTAGACCAATTTTACATTACAATTACACAATAATTACAATTTACAAAACTCTGAATATTGGGAAATTTCTGAAATGTGCAGGTTCGGGATTCTTTCTCCTCGCGTGGCGATCGATCTAACGGTCTAGAGTTTTGGGTGGTTTTCTGCAGATGTATCTTAAATATGCTTTAGAACCCCTCATAAAGCTCTCCTATCTGTGTGTTTAGAAAACTTACCTTGTCTAGGTTGTCAGATTATCTCTAGAAATTCCAGTACGTTAGGTTTTTGAATTAGCCGGGGGTAATTAAATTCTAATTTTACACTGAACACAAGACTTTTTTAATAAGTAAAATTTATTTTTAACATCAAACAAAAATAAATTAAAAAAAAAACATTATTATGCAAAAAATTTATAAGTTAAAACTCCAAAATGGATACGATTGGCAACACACATATTGTAATGAATCAAAGCGAATTCGGCGTCAAAAGATCGCTATCGTAAAAGAAGTCTTTATTTTAAACAAATCAATTTTGCATGAAAAAAATGCAAAAATCATGAAGTACACAAAATAAAAGCCGACTGCTCTATCTCATGTGTAATAATATTCTATGATAGCTGTATAATTAATCTTAATCCAAAAAATGAAGCGATTACAAAAAATGTCCCAAATAAATTACTTTTCCTAAGTGGGGACAGATCAAAGAGAAAATTAAAGCAATATAAAATAACTCATTTTATTAAATTTTATCGTAAGATTTATGTGTTTGAGATCAAATTTTCTAAAAATTTCAAACCCTTTCAAATCTTCGATAAATCTTTATTAGTTTCGGAAAAAATAATTGCCCCTCCCCCCAAAAAAAAGTTCATAAATAACTAAAAGTGTTTTTTTTTTTTTTTTTTTTTTTTTTTTTTAGTGCAAAGGTTTGCCATAATAATAAAAACTTGCACCGAGAATTTCTCTGTAAAAGATTCAAGAATTCAAATTTCTACGCACAGTTACAACATCCTGCCACACCTATCACGTACTGGAGGATTAAATTGTTTCTAAAGCATCTATTTGCTTCTAATGCCTCACGAGATCTACAGACTCTCATAGCTCAAAAACACTGGAGTAATTTAGGCCCTTCTCTTTTTCCTGAATTACCAAGACGAAATGCAGTTGCCACTTTTCGGTCTAACAACCGGACATGACTGCCTAGCCTCTCATCTGAAGCGCTTGGGCATTTTTACTGATCCTACTTGTCCACTCTGTGACTCTGGAGAAGAGGTCTCCAGAGGCCTCTCTGCGGCTCTGGAGAAACTCCTACTGCCACTCTGCGGCTCTAGGGACCGCAGAGTGGACCTACCCCTTTGTGGGGCTCTTGGCTGCTCAACTGAGGAAGTGAGATATTGGGAGGCAAGAGCCAAGATCGCTTCTTAGGCAATGACTTCGGTCTATTATTGTTCTGCAGTTTACTTCCTTGTTGTAACCTTTAGTTCTTTGTATTTTGCCTGACCATTAGAAATAAAAAAAATAAAAAAAACTTTACACACAGATATCTAAAACCTAGAAAATAATGATTTCAATATTTCTTAATATAGCAAATTTTTTAAAACAGACAAAACAGCATAAACTAACTTTTCCTATTCGCATATTGATTATAACTACATGCAAATTCCTATATCCATACAAACGGTTCTAAAAGTTTGCAGTTATGAATTTTTTAATATCTATGAAAAAACTTGTAATATCTAAAACAAAAGCGAGAGCCGCATGCAATAGATAATAGTAACGAGTTATTAAAGAATATATATATATATAGCTGCTGTAAAAAAAAAAGAAAAGTAAAGAAAAATAAAAAGAAAAATCTAATTTTGACCGTAAATTGTCTTTTAAAGATAGGCAGTGATCTTAGTAGAAATAAGAACACTAAATAAAAAGGAAATATTAAAAATATAAAAATATAGGACTTAGTTGATCAGTTTGCGATTGCCAGCCACGAAATCTTCATGAAAAAAGCATATCCGTAAACAGAGGCGTAACTACATTGTTGTGGCCCGTAGCAAATTCATTGCTTGGGCCCCCTTTATTACTACAAGTTACAGTGCCTCACCATGGCACAGTGGTTATATCACTGAAAATGGTAGATGGCCGAAGTGTGAAGGTCCCGGGTTCGGGTCCATCGCGCGGTCGTCGATCTAACGGTCTGGAGTTTTGGTAGGTTTTCTCCAGATGTAACGTGAATACGCGTTAGAACCCCTTAGAAAGTCCTCCTACCAAGGCATCCCTCATCTTAGGCAGATACCCCTCGCGCAGGTTTGCCTTAATCACACACAAACAAACTACAAGTTACAAAAACAGAACTATTAATTTTTCTCACTGATACCTAAATTTTTTGATACATATTTTTAGTATGTTGTTAAATTTATGTACTTCAGCCGGTAACTTAAATTAATTGAATGGAGTTAAAATTTTTAATAGATATATTTTTTTCAGAGTAAACGTAATGAGCTTGCAACAGTCTTCTTGTGTTTGCAGGGGGGGGGGGGGCTCCGGCCGTTAATCTGTGATTTCTTGCCTGTCCTGCCATCTTGCTGGCAATGTCCGTGGAAACATAAGTTATTTTCGCGCCACACTGCCAAAATCACCATGTGTACGTTTTCAGATTAGTGCCGGAAAGCGCCAATGTAGTCTTAAGGGATAAAGTTTGAGGACGCCCACTACTAACATGGAGTTAGTTCAGAGAAATTATTCCTAAAACAAAAAAATTAATTAAATCATGTTTTTTATAGTTCATTGCTTGATTAATATTAATTACGGTTTCGCATTTGACTAAGACTGTTTTTATCCAAATTACAATATTTTTTTTTTCTCTGTGCATTATTCAGCATTTACAATGAGCGTTTTGTGTTATGGAAAGTCTACACGATAGGGGTGCCTTGGGCGGCGAACTTTAAAAAAGCATTTACCATCAGGCCGTGCAACCATTCAAAAAACTATTTGAGTTATTAGCCATATTTCTTACTTTCGTTTTATCAAAAAATAATTAGTTTTTGTAAAAAACACAAATTTAAAAGAAATTATGAAACTTATTGTTGTGTGACAAGATTCGTTTTTACAGGGAACAAAATTTTAAATTTGAAACTGCCATGGGACTTACACTAGCGAATACTTTTTCGAAAGGGTGTAAAGTCTTAAAGCTAGTTTCGGTTAAATTTCTGACACAAAATCACAATATAAAAATTTTGAAGGGCCGATTTAAAATAAATTAGGGGTCAAAATTAGGGGTCACTCATAAATATCAATATCGTTTTTCCGTAATTTGAAAGGCCGCCATTCCCTGAAATATCAAATGATGTCAAAGACAGCCTCCCCCATATTTTGATATCGATATCATACCCAAGCCGAATCAGATGTCCTTGCGTCAATTTTTTAAATAGAAATTTTAATCCAGTTTTCAACAAAAATTTAAAGCCAATTCAAAAGCCATACCCCCCCCCCCATAAAATTTATGCATACATACATACATATATATATATATGAATGACCCCTTTTTTTAATCTAGACAGAGAGAAAATAAATGTCCATAAAGCTGAAGTAAAATTATAGCCTACCTCTCGACATATGCTTTGTGAATTCGCTACAGATCTCATATTTACTGTTAGGCTCCAAATCGAAATATTTTAACAGAATAGATGACTGCCCTGTTCCACTGTCATCTAACGTTTCCTCATCCCATACTTCCTTTTACACTTCGAAAACAGTCGCGCAAACAAATATGCCAATGACAACGACTCCTCTAATCTCATCACCAGAATAGATTCTTGAGTGGTATTGCGCCTGCGTGGTTTTTCTTCTGAAAAGCTGAGTATCGGTTGAAAAGTATCGGTAAAAATGGATGAATGTATCGGGAAATTGATACTTTCCCGATACTTTAGAAATATGAAAGAACCGATACCGATACCTACAAAAAACAGGAGGTATCGGCGCCGATACTATCGGTCGATCCCTAATATTTATACATTTGTGGTTTTATTTTACTTTATTTATTTATTTTCCCCTATTAGTAGTATTCCTATAGATCCACCCCTAGGATATTTCAAGTTTTAAATCAGTAATAGCACTTAAGAGCTATTAATGATTGGTTTTATCGAACATATTTCAAGCAATGGTACTGTTTGTTTAGCGTTAGAATATATAAACAGGAAATTTGAGTTGCTGTATTACTTTTATTTCCATAAAATATTTTAAGCCGTTTTCTGACGTAAGAAATTTACTGTGTAGCATAAAGACAGCAATGCAATATTAAGTTAAACTAGACTTTAAACTTATAAAGTTTTAATATTATAAATATTATATAATTGGAAATCTAAATATCTTTTTTCAATATCCTAAATAAGGTTTTAATTAATTAATTTGTGTAGAAGTGATATTAGTATTTTTAAAAGCTGCTTTTCTATCATATGTAGAAAAATCAATTGAAGATTAGTTCTAATCCAAAATTTCATCAAATATACTGCAGTGAAAATGACCTGTTATTAAAATAAATTACTAAAATATTTTCATTTAAAAAACTTCGGAACTAGAAAAATATACACAATTACAATATAAATTAAATTTCCTTTAAATTTCTTCGTTTTGCCTCTTCAAGTATTTTAGATTGAACACTATTGTTATAGAACCGCCTGATCCACTGTAAAGAAAAAAAAAGAAAAAGAAAAAGGAAAGAAAAGAAAAAGAAAGAAAGAAAAAGAAAAAACACGCCAGATGGGCGAGTACCGCTGAGGTACGGCATTCAGGACTTTTTTAAGGGGTTCTAAAGCGTATTCACGTTACATCTCTTGAAAACCGCCCATAACTCCAGAGCAGAGTCGTATCTAGGGTCATAAGTGCTCTTGACAAAAGTTGAATTTTGCGCCCCCCCCCCCCAGACATATTTTATGGGAAAAGGAATAACGGAAAGTCTCCAAAAGGTGCCTCCTTCAGGATTACGTACCTGGCAAGTTCCTATTTTCAACACTACTCTAAAAAGTTAGATCCACACCCCCCCCCCCCATACAGACTAAATTTACACTATTAAAGATTGAATTATTTTGTAAATTCAAATGAATTTACAGGAAAAAGAGACAAGGAAAAAAAGTAAATAGGAAAAAAGTAAGAAAATCTGAAACACACTTTCTGATTTTAAGTACTCACTAAAGTGCTATACATTAAAAGCGTATCATAAATGTGTCGTCCCTATTTTTTTCCCTTATTCCATTAAGTTAGAAAGTGTATCATTATTCATGAGTGTGCCGTATTTTTCTTCCTTGTTCTATAAAGCCCATCTTTGGAATCGAAATACATCTTAAAATCGCCTACTAAAGCTACTTTACCGTCTTCGCCAAGTATATTCCAACTATACTTCACCGTTTTAAATATTATTTCGAATGTGCATCATAATCCATGAGTGTGCCGTGTTTGTCTTTCTTGGTCTGGTTCTGCGTTAACTCCACGATTCTCGCCAAGGTGGCGATAATTAAACATATGCAGTTATAGCATGAAGATATTTGTATTTATGTGTCAACCGTAATTTAGAATTAAAATGGCGATTTGGAACAACATGTAAGTACAGCATTCCGTGGTTTATGTATTTATTTATTTTGGGTTAAAATTAGGTGTCTTCAAATTCCTTAACTGGTGCGTTTATCGCTGATTTGTTCACTTTAGTTTTCATCTAGTTATTTTGGGAGCATTGAAACTTGTGCATAACTCCTACAGACCCATGACTGGAAAGCTTGCCAAAGTGCGGCGCTTCTTTAGGTTGGCGAGAGTGGGGACGTTAAAATAGGAATCAACTCTTTCTTGTACCATAAAACACATCTTTGAAATGAAATCTATCTTACAATCGCCTACTAAAACTCTTTTACAACCTTCGCTAAGCATATTCCAACTATCCTCTGCCATTTTAAATACTGTTTGGAATGGACATCATAATCCATGAGTGTGCCGTGTTTTCCTTCCTTGTTCCATAAAAAACCTCTTCGAAATGGAAATCTATATTAAAATGACCTACTAAAGCTATTTTACGATATTCACCAGGCGTTTTCTAACTATACTCGTAATATATTTATAATAAATTGTCGCGTTTTGGCACTAAATTTAGCGATCCATTATCAAAAATTGCAAACCTCATGCGACTTTCAACATTTTATTAATGCCCACCCCCCTCCACGTTATCTGGCAAACACATTTGAAAAGATCTTCACCATGACAGTTCATATGTACAAAACCTGTCTATAAGATCGCGTAGACTAAAATGCGTAGGCAAAAAATGAGTAGACAAAAATGCGCAGACAAAATTCTGGGATAGAGCGAAATAGCAGCCTAGTGCTAAAAAATTGCGCCAACTCTAGAATTTTTTTCTGGATACGCCACTAATCGGGTGGCATGTAAATATAAAAAAAAAAATTTCTGTTATAAATGTTAATTTTATTATTAACTAGCTGCGTGCCCGTTCTTCGCACGGTAGGAAACGAAAATTTTCCTTTCATGTGTAATTCGAAATTATTCGTGATGTGGAATTAAAAAAAAAAAAAAAAGAGCACAATTATTTGACTCTTAATGTAAAGTTTGTGTCATGAGTACTAACCTGATCATTGCAGTATAATGACTCAAAAAACTACGTCAGTGTCATTCACTATCAAAAAAGTGGAAAGCTTAATGGTTTGCAGAGAACTCCTGGCTTTCAAAATGTCTTATTCAGGGGCGTAGCCAGAGGGGGGGATATTGGGATATATCCCCCTCCCCCGAAATTTTTGGATTAGTGATGAAATTCCGTCTATTTATGCACATGTAAGTTCATATACCCCTCGAAAAAATTTCCAGGCTCATATCCCCTCCCCGAAAAAATTTCCTGGCTACGCACCTGGTCTTATTTCTACATCATACTGTTTTTTAGGCTCAATTTGTAGCATTAAATACCTAAGACACTACATGAAATGGGGCACCATTTATCTCTTTCCGAACATGTACCATATAAAGAAAGTATTGTAATCATGAAAAAATTCGACTTCGAGATTTTGGTGTCTTGACACGTTTTGATGTCTTCTGAATTCATTTATGCTATTTTCAAGAGATGTTTTTAAAATAGCTGCGCACCCTTTCTTCATACGGGAAGAAGGGAATATTTTACTACTAAAATCATATCTGCATGTGACAAAACAGAATTTCATTTTTAAAAAAGTTCAAGTAATCTCCTCTGTTGAAATTACTGCGGGATATATTAACGCAAATTAGAATTACTTTTCGTTTAGTTGGTTGTAAGACAACCGTTGAAAAAGGAGAAACACTTTTAATTTCATGAAATATCTATTAACGTGGTATATTATGATTTATTCATATTATCCTTACGAATCTAATGATACTACCTATTACGTACATTAATACTATCTATATTCGCTTCTCCCTCTTCAAGGCTCCCTTTAAAGAAACAGCTTAGATTATTTGGCCTCAATGGGATCTTTTGATTCTGTCGCGATTCTTTGCAATTTACGCATTAGCATAAATAATAATCATTTCACATAATGGTTGCCATTAAGGAAACTCTCCATATATATTTAATTTATACATAGTTTTATAAGATTGGCGTATTTAGCGCCGCAAACCATTTCATCTTACTGTGGGGAAAAAATATCCAAGTGGTGCCATTTTAACTATCCATGTATCTAATATAGCGATATCTTTTATATCCTCCATAGTCCTGTCTCCTGAAAAACATCAAACTGTGTAATCTCGAGGAGCTACTTATTCCCACTTTAATTGTGACAGGGCGTTAGAGTTGCAGAGTTTACAAATTTCACGCATTTTTTTATTTATGACGTCACTGTTTGACTGCCGTAAAGGATACCCCGGTAGGTTGAGGGAGTTAATTTCGATATTTCGCATAATTGTTTTCAAACGGTATCATTAAAACTTTGCGTTATGTAACCTTTATGGAGGAACGTAATTCAACATTAAAATAAAATTATACTCGCAACTTGCATGCGTATGTTAGGCAACGCCTGCGCTAAATTAAATGCCAAAAATAAAAATAGTAAATAGAAAAAATTTAATATATCGCGCTTTGAAACGAACTTTGTAACTTTTAAAATGAACATTTTCAGCGCCGTGAAAACATTTCAATTTTTAAATAAGCACCGGATTAAAATACCACTTCTAATAATAATAATCGTGAATTTCTTAGTTTATTTCTACAGTAAATTTTAATCAAAATATCGTCTCCCTGTGTTGAAAATAGAGCTGGAATAAATGAGTTAAAATTATGGAGTAATTTTTACGTATCTTAAAGCATTTGACGTCATAGATCCTCACCTGCGAATGGAAATTCTGATATCCCATTTAAAAACTCGATTGGTTGAAAAAATCCTTTTTTCTAATCCTTTCTGTGGCAACAACCGAACATAAATTCTCGTGCCGTGATCGCAATGTAATGAATGGCGTAAGATCGCGTTGATGCTATTAAATTCTAAACATTAGGCTGCATTAAAATTCGTAAAAAATCATCTAATTTACATACTTTTTTCGTTTTTATTTTAAAAGAGGGAGAAAAGAATGTTTCACGATTTGTCAAAATATCTAAAAGTTATGACGGATAGAATTCAAGATGCGACAGTTTTAAAATTATTTTACGAAAAACAATCGCGAAGCAGATGCTTAGTAAAGAAATTCCTAAAAATCGGTAAATCATGTTACGTATTCAGAACAAACTGTTTTTAAAAGAAAATTTCCTCCTCTATCCGATGATACAAATGCCGTTTTGCTGCGAGCGTAATTTCCGCCGTTATTACGAATTAGGTGAAAAAAATGCCAAAAATCGCATAAAACATAAAATTAAAAAAATTCTAGGTCGAATTTTGAAAAAATCGCTTCGAGGTGCACAACTACATATTTACATCTTCCCGAGTACCAAATTTGGTGTTTCTAGGTGTAGCCGTTTGTCCGTAACGCTGCCGACAGACGCACACACACACACACAGACACACAGACAGCTTCTTTTATAATAAGTGTAGAGATCACCCTGATACTGAACACTGACATTGTGCATAAAGTGGCACGTGCATAAATTATTTAACGGTATATCTTAAGCTTAACTTTCCGTATTATTTATTACTAGCTGAAGTACCCGTCGTTGACGGGTTAGTACTGAATGCAAATTTCTAAAAAGCAAGAACTTTCGTCAGCATTGTAGGAGTATACAGAATGGATGTAGTGTGTTGTGCGAACGAATATTTACGCATATTGAAATAATTTTCGCATAATCAACATTTTTGAAACATTTCTAATCAACATTGTTGAAAAATTGGAAGCCTAGAATTTAAGTTGAGTGACAACCTATCATGTCAATATATTTCGTTTCATTCCCAGCAGTCTTTATTTCGTGATGCTGGAACAAAAATTTCAACATTTTAAACGATTTTCACAAAATCTCAAAATGTAATAAAAATATTCTAGAAATTCAACACCTATAAATTAAGATTAGCAACTACCTATCATATCACCAAATTTCGTATTAGTCGGTATTACGCGATGCTTGAAGAAATATAACCGCATTTTGGGAGAATTTTCACAAAATCTCAAAATCTAATAAAAATGTTTAAAAAATTGGACACCTATACTTTATGTTGAGCAACAACGTATCATGTGACCAAATTTCATATCATTCGCTTTAGTCGTTATTACGTAATGCGTGAACAAAAATTCACTCAGTTTGAAACGATTTTTGCAAAATCCCAAAATCTGATCGATTTTTTTTTTTTTTTTAGATGCTTATAGTTTAAGATGACCACCTATCATTTCACCAAATACCATTTTTTCACCTTTGCAGTTCTTACGTGATGTGCGAACACAAATTTACGCAGGTTGAAACAATTTTCGCAAAATCTCAAAATCTAATCAAGATTTAAAAAAAAATTCGACGACAATGTTTTACGTTGAGTGACCACCTATCATGATACCAAATTTCATTTCATTCACTTCAGCCATGTTTACGTCAAGCTTGAACACAATTTTACGGAGTTTGGAACGATTTTTGCAAAATCTGAAAATCTAATCAAGATTTTTTAAAAAATACGCTGCCTAATGTTTAAGTTGAGTGACCATCAATGATGATACCAAATTTCATTTCAATCGCTTCAGTCGTTTTTACGTGATGCTCGAACACGAATTTACGCAGTTTGAAACGATTTTCGCAAAATCTGAAAATCTAAACAAGATTTTTACTTGTACATGTACCATGTAAGGAAAGTATTGTAATCATGAAAAAATTCGACTTCGAGATTTTGGTGTTTTTACACGTTTTGGGGGCTTCTGAATCCATTTATGCTATTTTTACGAGATGTATGTATGTATGTGTGTGTGTGTGTGTGTGTGTGTGTGTGAGTGAGTGAACACGATAGCTCCTGAACGGAGCATTCGATTGAGCTCAAATTGGATATATGTCATAAACCACTGTCGCAAGACCGGTATTGATTTTGGTGTGTATAGGACTTATAGTTTTTCTATAGGGCTACGACAAAGATTTCTCTTAGATTATGGCCTATGGGGGGAAATTCTTGAAAGTGCGCTAGCGTTTAAACGGTACCTTCGATTGAGCTGAAATTGGGTATATATGTTATAAATCACCATCTTAAGACCGGTATTGATTTTGGTGTGTATAAGACTTATAGTTTTTTTCTACAGGGCTACGACAAAAATTTCTTTTATATTATGGCATAATGGCATATGGAGAGAAATTCTTGAAAGTGCGCAAGCGTTTAAACGGTGCATTCGATTGAGTTTCAATTTCGTATATATGTTTGAATTATTCATCGATTAAAATTTATTTAAATGCTTGGTAATGATCTTAATCGTAAGTGTTCGGAAAGTTGAGAGGAGTCACTCAAGATTTTTTTTTTAAATTCGACGCCTATGTTTTAAGTTGAGTGACCACCTATCATGATACCCAAATTCATTTCAATCGTAGACCAGTACCCAGACCGGCACCCCGTCCACTTCCTGCTCCCGTACCTAGTGTGCAACAAGCACTATCCGTTTCTTCGCAAGCTGCCGCCTCGAGTCAATTGGCATCGCAGTCGTCCACGTCGCAGTCCACTCAAGTATCCCACGTAGTCTCCGTCAATTACCAGACTATCCAATCTTCTGTAAGTCTCCAGTCTTCTAAGGCTCTCGGCTACGTTTCAACCGGACTCTTGTCATCAGGGGATGTGATAGGCGCTGTCGTCGGAGGATTGAGCTCATACGGAGTTCAGAGTGGAATTGCCCAGAGCGTAGCAAGCCAGAACCTCTCTTCTGTTGGAGCCGGGGCGTCCTCGCAAACTTTTGCTAGCGCAATCTCACAGACCGTCACGCAGTCGCAGAGACAGAGCGGTGTGGTAACAGCTGGACAGGAATCAAGCATTTCACAGTCGATCGCTTCGTCAATCATCAATTCCTTGAGCGCACTCATCTCTCAGAGATTTCGACCCGCGCCCGCTCCAAGACCAGCTCTTATTCAGTTACCTGAATCTAGGCCATCTCCTGTTTATCTTTCAGCTCCTGCAGTTCAACAAGCTGCATCGTCTATTTCCTCTCAGGCGTCAAGTAGCAGCGCTGCCGTGTCATCGTCGCTTCAATCTTCTCAGTCTTCAATTGATTCAGCAGAGACTGTTGCTCCATATTCTAGTTGTTCTCCTGCTTCCAAAGCCTCCTCTCAGCTAATGTCTCCTGCTGCTGCGGAAAGAATTTCTTCCCTGGCAAACACCTTGTTGACTATTCTTTCTGAAGGCGAAATTAATTTCGAAATGTCTTGTGTTTTAGCCAATGTTTTGAGTCAGATTAGCGGTAGTATCAGTCTATCGCAGTGTGAATTACTTGATCATGTACTCTTGGAAACAGTAGTTGCTTTGGTGCAATAAATTTCGCCTATTTCAAATTCGAATGTAGCCGCTAGTTCATTGGCCCAGTCTTAGTACAAGTAATGGGTTAAATTATAATCTTCCAAGAATAATTTGTTGATGGTAATTAGTCTTCTTATTTTGCTGCATGATTCAAGTTTTAATGCAGATCTTGTCTTATATAATAAAATCCGAGAGTAAACATTGTATGTAGCTATGTATGTAGGTAGGCAAGTTTGTGACCACGGATCTTCTTGCGCGCGTCTCTCGATCGCATTGCGCCGAGACGGTGGGTCGCAGACTCACCGAATTTTGCATACGGCTTCACT
>JAWZYV010004163.1:0-12240 GCA_038373885.1 Cheiracanthium punctorium
TGGTCCCGTCCCTGTTGATCTAGCTGTTCGGAGTTTTCCGTGGTTTTTTTTTTTTCCGAAACCGCGCATAAATACTTGCTAGGATCCCTTAGAAATAGGAAGGTATTCCCCTATAAGACTAGGACCTTAGTGCAGTCAATCGGCCTTAATCCACAAGCAACCCATGAAGATTTATCTGCTATTTTTTCATTTTCTCAGTGATAAAAGTTCAGGACATTTAATATCACTCTTTTCATTTCTATATAACAATATTCACCTAATTCAGTGTCTGATTGGGTAAGAATGCTATACGAAAATAGTTCATTTTAAGGAATAGAATAAACTCAGAAAACTTTCATCCATGTTTTCATCTTACAAGAAATTCAAATTTATAGATAATGTACATTTATCATTATTAAACTTATTAAAATTATTATTATGAGAAGGCACATTACAATATTTATTACAATTATGTAATGCAGGCTAGTTTAATAATTTTTACTTAAAGGAAAATTGTAAATATACTTTTACTACGCTTAACTTATCTTAACCATTTTAATGAAAACTAAATGCTTACAAATATTATTTGTTAAATAATGTAGTTTGCATCATCAGGACGTCCTGATGATGATATATCCACATCCATTACATGAGAATACAGTTTTATAAATAGCATTAATATACAGTTTATGACTCGGGGAGTTTATTGTATCAATAGGTTTTTACCCCTTTTTCCCAGGTTTTTACCGGTAAAAACCTAGTTTTTACATTGCCCTGGTAAAAACCAGTTTTTACCGGTAAAAAGCCAACCCTGTTCTGTGGGGACAGCGGGACATAGGGTCAAAATGAGGACTGTCCCGCCCAAAGCATCAGGACGTCTGGTCACTTTAGTTTGAATCGATTGTCCTTTTGTGAAAGGGCGCCGCAAAACGGACCCCGTTTCCGTCTGCATCGACCGCTGCTCTCACAATGAGTGGATTGTTCGATTTGTTTTATGAACGACGTCGTTCGAAGCATCTCCCCACGGATTTTGACACACAAAGAAAAACAAACCCATTACGCCCGGGACAAGGTCGTACCCAGGGGGGTGGTCCAGGGGGTCCGGACCCCTCCGAAATTTCAGTTTTTGTTAACAAAATAAGAATGATGACGTCTTTTTGTGAAAAATTCTGTCTTTTTACCCGATTGAACTCCCCCCCCCCCCCCGAAATTTTTTTCCTGGGTACGTCCCTGGCCCGGGACTCGAAATTCAGGAGGACACTTCATAAGCCGCACTCCACACCGTCCTAAATGAAACAACAGTAGGAAACTTTCTGGAAATTTTCTTAACGTGGAATGGCGCAGTCAAAATTTTCGAAGCGTGACGCCGAGTGGCGAATTTTCGATGTTGAGGAATTTTTTTCTGAAAGTTCCGTAGGTTTATCCTTTGTGACTATGCCTATTACAATTTGTAAAGAGGTATTCTAAAAATTCTGAAGGTCTTGGCATCATGAGTTTATTTTTATTGATGGACCGCGAAATGAAGTCATTTTTTCGAAATGTCAAAGAGAGGATTCACTTGGATCCCGTACGTCCCTTCGTGCTGATCATTAAGGGGGGTGGGGGGGTATGACTTTCACTTTCAAATTAAAAATAAGAACAATCGAGTTCATTGCAACAACATACCCTTCAAACACATTAGCTACGTGCCTTTAACGTCGCGCCCCCCCAAAAAAGGCTAATTTAAGGTGCCTTCCCCCCCCCCCTCACATTTTTCAGCATACATTCAGTTTCTTAATCTTTAACCCTTTGAGGCGCAACCCTTTCCCAATGCTGAAAAAAGGGCAGCCGTTGATATCGCTCGACTGAACAACCCGCAAGAGGGCGGACGATCGAAACGTTCATCGCGTGCCACAGATCGAGAGGCCCTTTTTTGACGACAGCTGGCTGTGCCGCACAGCCAGCTGCCGTCAAAAGTAGGGTCTCTCGATCTGTGGCACGCGATGAACGTTTCGATCGTCCGCCCTCTTGCGGGTCGTTCAGTCGAGTGATGACAACGGCTGCCCTTTTTTTCAGCATGGGGCAATACATCCAGCTGTTCTCGCATTCTTCCATTTTCCAGCAGAGGTCAGCGCTGTTCAAAAGAATCGTGACCCTTTTTGGACGAGAAAGGACGTGCTCGAAAGTAAAGGATTCTCGTGGAGCTCTGTCACCCGCCACTATTTTTACAGAAATCCAATCTATTCTTCGTGACTCTTTTTTGACGCAGCTGGCTGTGCACGAGCACAGCCAGCTGCGTCAAAAAAGGGGTCTCTCGATCTGCGGGGCACGCGATGAACGTTTCGATCGTCCGCCCTCTTGCGGGTCGTTCAGTCGAGCGATGGCAACGGCTACCCTTTTTTCAGTATTGGGAGACGGTTGCGCCTCAAAGGGTTAAGGGGAGTTGCAACCTTTAAATCGAAAAAAATATTATTGCATTTTCCAAAAATTTGAATCTTTCTGAATCGTATGCTTCAAACTACATGAAAATATTCCTATTAGAACGCGAGTAATTGCAAAAGAAAATGTGGATGCAATAGAGTTTAAATAGGGGATTTAAAACTTTGAATGCGTTTTCCTCAAAACTGCTTTTTGCGCCTTGCGCGCATGATTGTAAAAAAAGTTATGCAGGTATTATCTTGAAACTTGTTGGGTAAGTACGTGTTATTAATGTCTATAACCTACACCTAAATAATATTTTTAATTTTCAATTTTTTCCCCTCAGGGTTCAATAAAAAAAGAAAGTGAAAAAATCTCTACTTTTCATAACATAAAAATGTTTTTTTTAAATAATAAATAGGTACAAAAACATAAAAAAACAGGTGTAGGTTATAGACATTAATAACACGTACTTACCAAACAAGTTTCAAGATAATACCTGCATATGGTTTTTTACAATCATCCGCGCAGGTCGCAAAAAGCAGTTTTGAGGAAAACGCGTTTAAAGTTTTAAATCCCCTATTTAAACTCTATTGCATCCACATTTTCTTTTGCAATTACTCGCGTTCTAGTAGGAATATTTTCATGTAGTTTGAAGCATACGATTCAGAAAGATTCAAATTTTTGGAAAATGCAATAATATTTTTTTCGAGTTAAAGGTTGCAACTCCCCTTAAAGTCATACAAATAACAATGTCATGGACGTTCTCCCTCAAGAGTTAGGTAAATATCTGAAGAGATCCGTTCTTGAAAGAAAGACATATATTTCGATTCAACTGTCGGAGAAAATAAATGCAACCCATTTCCTTAGTTTATCAAAATTGAGGGGAGGAGGGGGGGGGGATATTTTCACACCCGTCCATTTAGGGTGAGGGAAAAAAGGTAACCGAATTCTTACAAAGACTGAAAATCCGTGTTTTTGTACAATCATGTCTTACAGCCATAATGGACTCCAATATTAAAAGAAGAATAGAAGTACTTAATCCTCCCCCCTCCCCCCATTTTCTGTACAGGATAAAAATACATTCCAAAAAAGTATTGAAAACAAAATATTTTCACAAAATTTTGTTTTTTGCAGTTTTTAGAATTTGTTCACTTATTATGTTTATTTATGTTATTTCTCTGCATATAATTTTAGGCCGGATAGACTGGCGGATATGTGTAATATCCGGCTACTGCCAATGATCCGGCGTATTGGCCAGATGCAGTCTGTTTGCTGGATGTCCGTTGCATCCCGCCTTATGGGTGACAGGCATGGGCGCCGGCAGAATATTTCCCAGGGGGGCAAAGCAGGGTTAGAAATAAGCGGTCGTTAGTCGTATTTTGCGCTCAGAAATTTAAGTTTGACGACCATGAAATAATACCTGGTCGTCATTTTTTACGCCTAACTAAAAAAAAAAAAAAATTCTTAGCAAAGCATACTGATCAACGGCAATCGCTATAACATACTTGACACATTTTGAATTTTACGAAAGGTTTATCACCCATCACCCTTCGAACCATATTACCTATTCAGAATGACATGGAATAAGTCATTATTATCAGAAATCTCATTTATATAGGGTAATTTATCTGATTTTGAGACCCCAGGCTAGTGCCTCGCTTACAAATGTGATAGTCAGGCTCTGTTTTGCCATAACTATAATGAAATGTTACTTTTTTTTTCAGTAAAATTATTTTTTTCCCTGGGTTTCTTTTTTTTTTTGCTTGTTTACACCCCCCTTTTTTCCCCCTTTAAGGCTAGAGCTCAGTGCCTTTTTAGCTTGGCGATGGCGCGTGCCACATGACCTTGCACGTATGGATGGCACAAAGAGATGCAGAATTTTATAAAAGAGCAGTATTTTTCAGCTTCATTTTTTTTTTAATATTGCAGTAATTCTTTATTAATTCGTTAGCAGCATTTTCTAGCATTTGCCATTCTACATATTTACTTTCCTACTTTCACGTGTATATATTTAGTAAACAAACTTTATTTAATATTCGTACTTGGCTATTATGATTTGATATTTGAATGACTACACTGCATAATTTCATACTTACGCCTGAGTAGATCATTTTGGCAACTAAGATAAAATAGTTGGGTGCCATTGACACGTGACTTTAATATCTTAATTTCTAAGCCTGAGGCAAAGACTATTTCAACGTATGGTTACCATGTTGGAAAGAGCAAAAAAGCAAGGGAAAGCACTGCATACAAAAATCCAGGGGGGGAGGCATTGCCCTCCATTGCCCTATGGTGCCGTCGCCCATGGTGACAGGTAATGGAATACTCACGGGCCGAAATTTCAGGTTTTATAATTGACCTTTAGGTTGCTGGCCACTGGCTCTTAAGACTCCAACGTAGCCTATCCTAATGTAGGGGGGAGAGGAAGACGACATATCGAGGGGGGGGGGATATTAGAAACATGCGAAAATGAGGATGATGGGGATGAGGTCCAAACCAAGGATTTGTGGCTCCAACGTGGGTTTTTAGTTTGTACTTTTAACCCTTTAACGCGCAGTGTTCCCGCTCTGGGAACACCCAACTCGGACGTTTTCACTGTTGCCTGTCACGAAGAATAGATCGGATTTCTATCAAAATAGTGGCGGGTGACAGAGTTCCACGAGAATCCTTTACTTTTTAGCACGTCCTTTCCCGTAACAAAAATGGTCACGATTTTTTTAAACAGCACTGAGATCTGCTGAAAAATGGAAGAACGCGAGAACAGCTGGATAGATATTGCCCCATGCTGTAAAAAAGACAGCCGTTGCCATCGCTCGACTGAACGACCCGCAAGAGGGCGGACGATCGGAACGTTTATCGCGAGCCACAGATCTAGAGAACCCTAACTTTTGAAGCAGCTGGCTGTGCGCCATAGCCTCTCTAGATCTGTGTGCACGCGATGAACGTTTCGATCGTCCGCCCTCTTGCGGGTCGTTCAGTCGAGCGATGGCAACGGCTGCCCTTCTTTCAGCATTGGGAAAGGGTTGCGCCTCTAAGAGTTAAACCATAACGATGTTCGGTAAATTTCCCTTTTATAACGAGCGGTGTTGGAGCCGCGGAAACACCTTTTTCCGATGCTTTCAACTGCTCGTCGCAAAACACTGGGGTAAAGGGTCTCAAAGACGAAAAAGTACACCCGTTGCCATCTCTCGAGTGAACGACCCACAAAAGGGCGGCCGATCCCATCGCTCATCGCGTGCTACAGAGCTCACGGTCTTTTTTGACACAGCCGGTTGTGCGGCGCAGCATAGCCGGCCAGTGAACAAACGGTCCGTTCTGCACAAGCCGAAATCAATACCAGTCGTACGGAAGTAGTCTATAGTGCATACCCAAATTAGAGTTCAACTTTCAGAAAATTGGCAGGTGGCCTGTGGCCACTGAACTTGAAATTTTAAGGGGTCACTCACATATTTTTTTAATATTTCACAACTTACGTACAAGTTTAATAAACACGCGCCGCTTATATAAATAATAAGGAAAGATTTCTTAAAATATACATATAGCTCTTACTGCTAATTTAATTTTTAAAAAAATGACCAGCAAGTCTATACAGGGTGTTCCCAAAAGCACTGACCTAGGCTTTTATTCCTTCAATATGGATACAGTCAATCGCAAAGTTATATCAGAGACAGAATTTTAGAGTGTTGATTAACATTTTCAGAACATCCAATCTAAATGAATACAAATTGTAATTTTTATGCGGACCCCATACAACAATAGCCCCAGTGAGTGAAATGGGCCCCTTACGTTAATTAAGTGTACAACATTTCAGCCTTTCATCCTTTTTTTTTCTGGCTACGATCTTGCATGGGTCAAAAGCATTTCTCTGTAGTGTCCCACGACTACCACTCTTTAAAAGCACGGGGCCTGACAACCTTTCAAGGAATGGCAGTCCTTTTTCTCCCCCCCCGCCCCTTTTTGCCCTGGTATATCCACGTTTCCACTCTAAAACGTGTCCTTCCCCCTGCCCCTTCCGTTACAGGGATCATCGCAGTCAAGATCATCCAAGGTTCTACGGCCGCTTTACAAAACACTTTCTATTAAAATGATACTATGACAAAAATAGGGTCGATTGAAACGACCCTTTGCAAAACACGAAGTATAACTGTTCCTTCACAAAATTCCAAGCAACGCAATCAGAGATTTATCATCAATGGAACTGGGGTTGGCAGGTCGCCAATCCCAATAGCCGGACAGACCAGCCAAGACCAGACAGAATGAAATTAAACGGATGAAATAAAGCGCCATTATGGAAAAAGTCACTCTTTGTAAAGGGACATTTTAAGGGACGGCATGGATCAGCAGTGTCCACGGTTTTCGATACAGCGCGAGAAACCCGCTTCCCCACCCTCCACCCCGCGTAGGGTTGCCAGGTCGACACACCCAATAGCCGGACAGATCCGTCCGTTGGGCCGGACATTTGGGTAAAAAGGCCGGACAGCCTACACTATGGAGGATTTTGTCTCGGTATTAATAGGTAGGACAAAAAAAAATTGTATGTAAAATCAAGCTTTTTGGATGATGACCATGAATCTTGGTCTATTCTAATGAAATATAAATAACATCGAATGTCGAATCAGTTCAAGTACTTCATGACTCATCAGCCAAAGTCACTCGTCAAAAGCCTAACAAAAGCCGGACACCGTTCAGTTTGGCCAGACACGCAATCCAAAAGCCTAACTATGTCCGGCTTTATACGGACGCCTGGCAACGCTAAATGGAACTCCATGAATAAGGTGACCATACGTCCCGTTTTGAACGGGACAGACCCGTTTTTAGGTGGCTTGTCCCGTTGTCCCCAAGCACAGCTTCGGGACACCGTAATGTCCGTTTTTAAAAAATGTCCCCTGCAATGTCCCGTTTTCAAGAAGAGAGCAACCCACGGTAACGATTTCAATAAAGGCCGCTCAAAATCTAAAATCATCCAACGACAGTGCCTGTTAAAAAAAAAGAAAGTGTCGGATGGTGTTTTTGAAGTCGAAGATGGGCCTGCCCCTTGTACCACCCGAAAGGTACGTCTTGGACTATTTTTTACAGTATATGTGTGTTTTAGCAAAGTTTTCTTTTCATTTTATTTTGAAATTAACATTAACACAAGCTTTTTTGCACGTTTTCTTAACAACTAAAAGATACCCAGACGTGTAAATTCAGTCTCCCTACACTATGACCTTAAAAACAGTAGATGTCCCGTTTTGAGGAAAAAAATAAATACGCTATCGCCAAAAAAATAGTAATGTCCCGTTTTGAAGGAAAAAATAAATGGTCACGTTATCCATGAAATTTCCTTTTACAAATAAGTTACTTTTCTCCTAACTGAGATGCTTATCAGAATCCGATAGTCATCGCTTTTTCATTTCGCCTGTTCGCGTCACCCTAAAAAAGAGGCACCTCTGGAATGTTGTTTGGAGCTAATGCAGCAATAAAAAAAATGAGATCTGGAACAGAACACATTCAGTTGGGGGATTAAGAAAGGGGTTCCCAATAACTTCGCCGCCGATCCTTTAATGTGGGTATTCTATTGGATAGTGACTAAACAACCCTCATTCTGGACTGCAGCTTTTTGGTGAAAGAGGTTAGTATAAAGGATGGCAACTTCTATTGTTTATAACTGGCTGTTTTAGTTTTTGTTCTCAATGATTGCTGAGTGTCATCATTACCTGGACTTCCTACTTCAAATTATTTGTAGTTATTAAAGATGTTGACTAACCATTAGAGAATAACGGATTCATTTAGCGAGTTAGAAAATGGCGCAACTTCGTGACGCATTGATCTCAATTTGTGTGCCAGCCTATAAGAAACGAAGGTTTAGGAATAAACTTCAATCATTTTGAGATTGCACCAGACCCTTTCTGATTATTTTCTACATGGTACAAAAAAAGGGGCCTTTTTTGCGAGAACAAAGTATCCCTGTTTTTAAATCCCCCGCGGCTGCATGTATGCATAAATGAATGCTCGTTCGTCACTTACGGGATTTTTGTTCTCAGAAAGAGAGCTCGCACATTGCAGGCACAGGAAACTTTGCTAAAACAAACTGTGCAGGTGTCTGCTTCAAACCGTAATCCTAATCCCCGCTTGCAAATTTCCAGAACAGAGGATCACTTTAGCTAAGGGGTCAACTGGTACTATACCCAGTGGCGTAGCCAAGGGGGGGATAGGGGTGTCACAGCCCCCCCCGCCCCCTCCATGAGAAATTTTTTGCCATACAAAATGTATAGTCTTCAATCCCTTATCACAAACACGTGAGTTGCATGCAGTAGTCGTAACCCCCCCCCTATGAAAAATTTCTGGCTACGCCACTGCTAATACCCTTTAACAATGGTCCAGCCCCACCCCCCTCCGCCATGCCAAAATCGATCTTGGAGTTTTGTTGCCTCATTGTCAAGAACATCTGTTGGAACGTCTCTCGTTTCTGTTTTACTTTCTATTCATAAAAACTTTGTGAAAAAGGAAAGGGTGTGGGAATTAAACTGAGGCGGCTGGAACATAAATTGGCAGTCTCCCCTTTCAAAAATACAGTCACCTACGTGGCGAGTGGCGACCGTTCATTTTGACCTTTAAGATTTAAACTCAATGCAACGCACCTTTTAGGAGCTATCGTCTGTAAAAATGGCATCCATTTAGAATACCCCTAAAGTGTCAATACATGGAACTCAGTGGAATTTTTTCATGACTGTCATACTTTCCTTACACGGTACATGAATAACGATTTGTAAAAATAACTTTGCAAACCACCTCAGTTGTTGGACAAATAACTTGTTCTTTATGCATTATCATTAAAAATACTAAAGAGTGCACATGGGTAGAAACTTTTTCATTACAGAAATAATATCGAAATAACTTGTAGACTAAAGTGACTAGGGAAAGGAATTTCGGGTTCAGCACGCAGTTCAAAATTTTATACGGGCATTTATGTAGATTAACAGATCACATCCCAAACATGCAAAATCAGCTTATTGGAGCACCCCATACGAGCACTCTGTAGCACGCTTAAGACCTATCTGAACGCAATCTTTGAATACTGCATATAAACAGAATACTTGTATGCAAAGTGAACCAAACTGTACTTCTTTAAAGTGAAATTAAATGCTTACATTTCTAGTGTTTTTCTAGCCTGCAAGGATACAGTTGAATCTCGGCCGATAAGAATGGAAGGAGCGTGTGCAAACTTGAGTTTGACTACAGCAGTGTTCCAGACGTAAAGCAGTGAACTTACACCACGCAGGGGAAGGGCTTAGGAGGCTCGAGCTCCCCCCCCCCAAAAAAAAAAAAAAAAATTCAGTCTGAAAGGGATGTTTCTTATATAAGTGGACTTTTTGTTTGATCATTATACAGGTATTTCATTTTAAAAGGTGTTCATTTTAAAGGTCATTTTAAAAGTCTCACACATTTTATATACATACTAGCAGCGAAACCCGGCGTTGCTCGGGTTAAAATACACCGCATGTTTAATGGTATAAAAGATATTTAAGGATCCATTTTTAACGTAGATATTTTAGATTTCTATCTTAGATATTGAGAGACTTATTCGACCATTAAACATGCGATGGATAGAAAGTATTCCTGCTGATATGGCAACAGACGATAAACATTAAATTTAAATATTTTATTGGAGTTGAAAAACTGTTGTTTAAGTTACTTTGTAAGTGTTTGTCTAAAGTTCATGCTATTTGAATTCGTAGCTTATTGAGTATAAAAAACGAAAGTTAATGTTTAATACTAATGAATACACTGAAATGGTGTTACTTTACGGAGAATTTCATCGGAATAAGCTAGAAGCTGCGAAGCAGTATGCTATAAAATTTCCGAATGACAATCACCTATTGCAATGGATCTTCACTCGACCAGACATTTCTAGAACTTTCTGGAACATTCGATATCGATTTTAACAGTTGCACACAATTTGGAACTTTCTAGATCATTTCAGAAATTTTTAGAACTTTCTAGAACATTCCATACCGATTTTAGCAGTTGCAGACATTTTGAATCTTTCTAGATCATTCAAGAAATTTTTCGAACTTTCTAGAACATTCTGGATTGTTTTTAACAGTTGCAGAAATTTTGGAACTTTCTAGATCCTTCCAGAAATTTTTAGAACTTTCTATATCATTCTGGATCGATTTTAACAGTTGCAGACATTTTGGAACTTTCTTGATCATTCCAGAATTTTTAGAACGTTCTAGATCATTCTAAATCGATTTGAACGGTTGCACACGTTTTGGAACTTTCTAGAACTTTCTGGAAATTTTTAGAACCTTCTAGAGCATTCTAGATTGACTGTAACAGTTGCACACATTTTGGAGTTTTCTAGGTCATTCCAGGAATTTTTAGAACTTTTCAGAAGTTCTCATGAGTTAGAAAAGGACAGATATATATATTTTTCACATTTTCGCCACCCACAACCACCCACTTTCACCCACCGCGACCAAACTCCCTTACTTTAACCGTGAGGCCAAGGGGTATTTACCACCCCAACGGGAAGTTAATTCGAGTTGGTGGTGATAGAGAAAACCCTGTCTTTACAAACGAACATTAGCATTTTATATATATATTAAGATTAAGATTAAGATTAAGATTTGTTGAAGGCCAGTTCTTGAAACAGTACAAATTCCTTCTGTTTAACTTTTTCAAATGGGTCACCTGGGATTGAAAATGGAGTCAGGCAAAGATGAAAGCAGAAACGAGGGTTTTTTTTTTTTACCTCCATTCATTATATAATTGGAATCAAAACTGAATTTTTTAATTAAATAATTTCGAGGATCGCTCTAGGGTGCCGATGCATATGCCTCGGCCAGGTTATCAGCCTGACGCGAAGACCCCAGGCAACCTGGGTCCTCATTTTATCGACCCACTCAAGGGATAAAAGGCTGAGTCGACCTTGCCAAGCCCGGGATTCGAACCCCGAACCTGAGGGACGGCAGCACGGTGCGCTAGCCATTACACCACTGGGCTTCAAAGTAAGACACAGTACAATAATAATATTAGGTTGGAACGAAAGTTTCCCGCCACCACAAATATCGTCTGCAAACAGTTCACGTTGGTGTGTTTGCTCCTATTTTGACAAACAATTTTTGTCATTTGAAAGAAAGAGACTTGCTTTAGAACACCGTGTTGTTAAAAAATATCGTTATTATTAAGTACAAGGTATCTGAAATGGAACTAGCACGTTGTTGTTGTGTTGGAACATGTATTCGGATTTGTGTGCTTATTCACGAGGAACCGCTTATAAATCCACGTCAGAGAAAGAACAAACACAAGGGGGGGGAATGCCTTGGGGGGGAATTTTCTGGGTATCTACGCGTATTCACATTAGATCTGGAGAAAACCGCCCAAAAATCCAGACCGCTAGATCGACAGCCCCGCGAGAGGTGTGTGTGATTCTGTGTGATTATGGCAACGCTACACCAGGGCGATCTGCCAAGGGAAAGAGGTGCCTTGGTAGGAGAACTTTCTAAGGGGTTCTAACGCGTATTCACGTTACATCTGGAGAAAACCGACCAAAACTCCAGACCGTTAGATCGGCAGCCGCGCGATGGGTCCCGAACCCGGAACCTTCACACTTCGGCCATCTACTATTTTCAGTGGCATAACCACTGTGCCATGGTGAGGCTGTCAATAATGCCACCGAAAATGCAGTCATTATAACCCAATGTATAACCCCAGAACTGGCGCCCCAGCTCCCGCTACTTTTGCAAATTCCTACGCCACTGGGTTTTATGGCCCAACTTGAAGAAGATGGTAGTTCAGCAGTTCAAAAAAATCTAGAATGACAGTCAGTAAAGATTTGGAAAAATAGTTGTATATGGGGCAAAACTACCTCAGCTC